>JAOWBR010185119.1:0-10458 GCA_028571145.1 Dionaea muscipula | reverse complement strand
TTTAAGAGAAGTTTAAAAAGGGCTATATAAATAATATTTCCGCTGCATAACTTTGATAAAAGTTGAAAAAGATTTTTGAAAACCTATAAGTTCATTCACCCCCTCCCCCCGAACTTATAAAAGCCCTTGCATTCGGGACCAACATGGGGCATCTTGGATTCTAGATTCGGGTTGCTCGTTCCATATGACTCCCCGCAGGGAGTGGTTTGTATCCTATAGGTCGGTGCCGAATGGAGTTTTCATTCATATGGGTAATGGCTCGGTCTGCAGGGTCGCTGGTATGGGAGCAGTTTGAGTCTGGATGTTTGATGGGTCAGTTTCAGTTTTTCAAGGGATTCGTCATGTGCTTGGGTTGCAGAAGAACCTGCTATCTTTGGGGACTTCTGATGATGCTGGCTTTATTCAGTCTATCCGTGGTGGTTTTTTCCGGATGTTACGTGGTTGTCGAGTAGTGTTGAAGGGTTGAAAGATTTATGGTGGCTTGTACCTTTTGGATGGGAGCACGGTGGTTGGTTCAGGAGCTGCTTCGTCTATTTCTTCGGGTGTTTCCACTTCAGGTGGAGTTTCTGCTTCTAGTAGAGTTGTAGCATCTTCGGGGAAGAAGATGTGAAGTTTGGGGTAGAGCTTGATCCAATCATTTCAGTTCTGCAAGGGGTTCGTCATGTGCCCATGTTGCGGAAGAACCTACTATATTTGGGCACTTTCGATGATGCTGGCTTTATTCAGTCTATCCGTGGTGGCTCTTTTCAGATGTTACGTGATTGTCGAGTAGTGTTGAAGGGTTGAAAGATTTATGGTGGCTTATACCTTATGGATGGGAGCACGGTGGTCGGTTCAGGAGCTGCTTCGTCTATTTCTTCGGGTGTTTCCACTTCAGGTGGAGTTTCCACTTCGGTTCAGGAGCTGCTTCTAGTAAAATCAGGGACGAAGAGGGCGAAGTTTGGGGTGGAGCTTGGTCCAGTCATTTCCACTCCACAGGCAGGACAACTAGCGATGCCTAGGGTTACTTCTGCTACAGCTGGGATTGCTTGGACTGGAGAGCAGGTCACTTCTTCTGGTGTTGCATCTTTGAGACCGAGGCGCAATTCGGGTCGACCAGTATTTTGCGCATAAAGGCTAGTGCACATGGGGGAACTCGACTCTGGTGGTCGTTTTCTGGTATGTGACCGTTATTTTTCTGGTTATGAAGGTTCTGGATTTATGGTCCCTGATTTTGTTCGATGGGCGAGCATGGCAGGGAGGAGGTCTCTTCTCGTTTGATCCTCGTCCCGTGGGGGGATTCTGGGTAGCGGATTATGCTACGGTAGCTTGACAGCGGGATTGGACTTTTTGACGCGTCTTTTGGTGTCGTTTGTGTTGCGTTTAGTTTCTGTTTATTTTTGGTTAGGTGGATTGTGTCTTTTTGGTGGATGTTTGTTTTTTTATGTCCTTTTTGGTGCCGTTTCAGGTTCGTGGGTATGGATGGCGAAATGTCGTCGAGGCGGAGAATTGTGGTATTTGACGACTTCCATTCCGCGTATTATCAACTTAAATGGTGTTCGTGATCCTTCGGTGATGGATTGGAGGTGTTCGGGATGCGTTTCGGGGATTTTCGGTGTGAACACAGGCGTGTTCGTGGATAGCATGGCCATGTGCGGAGTTTGGCGGGTGTGCCGTGTGTGCTAGGGAGAACACGGGCAGGAGGCTGTGATTGTGCCTGTGCGCACGGCCGTGTCGGGCTCATGGTCTGCGTATGAAGGTTGGAGCACGGGCGTGCTGGGCTGAACATGGGCGTGCTGACGGTGATTTTTTTCAAGATTTTATCTATTTAAAGCCTTTTGCGATACACGGTTTGTGAGGTCTTTTGGAAACCCTAGTAGGCATGCTCCATTGTCGGGAAGGGGTTTGGAGATCAACACCAGAAACATCCGGAGACACAGCAGAGATCCTTGAGCGTTGAAAAGATTTGTCAGGGCATTTCTTTGGTCCGTTTTTGGTTCTCTTCAGGTTTGGGGTTAGATAAAGGTGTTGGCTTTGGAGTTAATTGTAATCCTTTTGGTTTATATTCCCTTTTGTAAACGCTCTCATTAGTGGATCTCGATTTTCCGCCGTTTATTTGATTATTCCCTTGTTTTTTCCTTGTCCCTTCGGTTAGTTGATTCTTGGCTTGTTTTCTTCTGGTTATTTCCGGTGCATTGGTGGCTTCACATTCGTGTAACCCTCTTATCGTGTGTTTGGTCATAACAAATACATTCAACAATTAAATACATTGAACAATGAATGATGAGTTGTGTTACCATAACTTTTTTTTATTTAAATAGTTTTATTAATTTAATGTTCATAAAATGTATCAATATGATACATTAAATAATTAAATACATTGAACAATGGAATACGGTACATTGAACAAAATGGTACATCGAATAATATATTTATAATAAATTAAACAATGCAGTCAGTATAAGCAAATAAATAATACTATAATAAATTAAAAAGATTAATTAATTTATGCAAACCAGGAAAAGGAAAACACCTTGTCAAATGTCAACAATTACCAATTGCTTGCTGCCAATCAGAAATCAATATTTGGCAAGTTACGCCCGTTGTTATAGTGCTGACTCTTTTCTCCCTTCACATAATTTCTTCACCCTCTACCAAATGTCAATTTTTGGTTGACTGCAGAGCTCATGTCAGGTTCCCGAGAACTGATTCTTTTGGGTCCGATGAGGGCTCTGATGAATCCATGATAGGGCAGGTGATTGGCTCTTGCTTGAAGATCTGGTTGTAGTGGATGCAACCAAGATCAAATGTCTTGACATTTTAATAGATTCGGTTCCATCAACAAACATATCACGGGTTTGAATCTTGTAAGTACGACCCTAAGCTCAATGAACATTTTCATAAGAGAACATGTCCAATATATTTCATAAATCTTCCATCACATGATTTAATTCGACTATATATCAACACCGACACACAGAGGATAACCTAACCCAGCATATCACCTGCAACAGCCTATGCACTGAGAAATGTATATATTTGTTCTTCCTTTTCCAGAGTGCACTGCACTCCTACACATATATAGTTGGAAGATTGAAAGTGAATATTTCAATGATGCAACATACAATGCAACAAACCCAGTGAGAATGAGATCAAGCACGCTTTTGAACGAAAACATGACAATACTTGAATAGCTAGCTATATGCTTGCCCAGTGCCCGACGAGGAATTACATCGTATAGATCTTTGCTTGAACAATCTTCTTAAGTACTAGTAACAAATAAAAAAACACCAACCACCAGGATAGATGGAGCCTGCAATAATAATCCTATATAGACATTGAAATCTACAGCATTCACCTCCTCTTATGTAAAGCTAAGTAACAAAACTATTGATATGGGTTTTTACTTGCATCCCAACAGATTCTGTTCCTTTATACATCTAACTACTTCAACCTTGGAAACTATTTACTCGGCCCGTTTCCGTTTCCGTTTCCGCCCCAATTTTTCAACACCGTTTGTAAGACGAACATTCAGTCGACTGAATCCTTTAGAACTGCAACACATGACCTAAAATAAATGTCTCTACTAACAATAAGATCCTTGGGTCAGCCACTGGCTTCAGTTTTGGCGCCCTTCTGCATGAGTAAACAAATGAAACTGTGCATCAGGCAAATGATAAACAAAAGGGTCAAGCTTCACTACTTATCATTAGATTAGATTCCAAGACCAGATGTAGTGGAAAAATGTTCAAGAATGTGCTATCAAATTAGCCTATCAAAGAACCAACTCTACCATGAAGATAATCTTATGGTAAAAGACTCATGAAATATATTTAATACGCCCCTTCACACGAATGTTTATTGAGCTTGAAACATAAACTATGCACCGATCCTCCTCAAACCAGTTATTGAATAAATAGGGGTCACGATCACAGAATTCAAAGTCGTGACATTTGATCACATCTACCCAGTTACCATATAAAAATAAAAAACCAACCAACTCTACCACCAAGATCTACCTTAGAGTAGATGATCGATAAAATATATTTAACATAGACTACCCTAATAGTATCAGAAAAAAGCACACCCAAAGGGTGGCGATGACAAAAATACATATGTTGAAGTGGATGCAAAATGTTACTGAGAGAGAGAGGATAAGGAATGAGAAGATCCGTAACTAGATAAGAGTGGCACTGATGGTTGATAAGATAAGGAAAGAATATTTGCGTTGGGCGGGCCACCTATAACGGATACCAACGGATGAGCCTGCTAGGCGAGGAGAGTTGATTGTCGTGAAAAATAGGAGTAGGAGGCGATCGAAAAAGATTTGCGGTGAAGTGATTAGAAATGATCATGAGATGCTACAATTGCACATAAATGATGTTCAAAACCGTATAGATTAAAAGATGAGATTGATGATGATGATGACCATCATTTGCTCATGCAGGAGATAGGACATGCGCGACTTACTTTTATGTTTTAAGGTTGCTTTCGTCCTTTTGCATCTAGGAGAGGGAATTGACTATCGTAGAGGGTAGGAGAATTAGAGAGCGTCCGACACTTATATTATACGAGTGTAGTGATTAATAAGTGATCATTAAATGCTGCAACTGACCATAATACCCACCACTATAGATTGAAAGATGTGAATAAGTATGGCCGATCCTACCTAATGAGATACAGTCAAGATGAGGATGACGACGACGACGACCCTGATAGCATCAGAGAGCCCTTTCACCAAAGAGGGGAAAGCATGGGTGCCTAATTAGGCGTATATGTGAAATATGTCAATGTCAACAATCTTCTTTGCCATGATCAGCATGCAAATCACATTTGAGTCATCAACCGACAACTTGAGAGAGGAGCTGAAGAGGGATCCTTCTAATATGTAGGTGCTACAACGCATTGATGACACAGAGTAGAAGTCATCACTGTCTAGCTACCAGGCAAAAGAAGTGTTCAAGCTTACACCTAAACAATCCAGCTTGAGCTAGTCATCCAATGGTAAACTAAAGGTCATATTTATTGATCTGAAGAACAGGAAGTATCTTCTCAATGACAACAGTAATTGGAAAAACTAAGGTGTTGTTTAATTTGTCTGTTTTTTGTTTTGAGTTTTTTGTTTTCAGTAAAAACAAAAAAACAGAAAACGTGTTTGGTTTATAATTTATAATTTATAATTTGTAATGTGTAATTTATAATTTATATTATAATAATTTATAATTTATAATTTATAATTTATAATTTATAATTTATAATTTATCAGGCCTGAGGGTTTTTTGTGTTTTGGGTGTTTTGAAAATTTTTGTCGAAAACATAAAAACAGATCTTTTTTTTTGTTTTCTACATTTTAAAAATTTTAAACTAAAAACTGTTTTCTGTTTTAAGAAAACAGAAAACAAAAAGTTCAAATCAGACGTATTTTCTGTTTTCTGCAAAACAGAAAACACAGAAAATAGAAAACAGCTTAAACCAAACGCAGCCTAACAATCCTGTGGATAATTCCCACTTCCAACTCAAAGTATGAAGGTGAACTTCAGGACAGCATTGCATGTCATACAATAATACTAATACCAACTTTTAGCCCCAAAGCAAGTAAAATGGCAATGCTACTGCTAGCCTCAGGTGTAGGCTTCAAGTTCAAGCAAATTACCACATCAAATTGCAAGAGTTGCTTAGAGAGCATAAAGAAGCTAAGTTCGTTTAGAGGTCCATGAATCCTTTTACAAGATCTCGCAATTATTCGACCCAATTAATAGGTAAAAGAAACTTCGAATAAGAAAAACCCAACGGGTCTTTATTACTTCAATTGATAGGGGAGAATCAGGTAGGCCATATTTTTTGTGAAACTGAAGGCAAAATGATTGGAATATCTTGGTAGAACATTTTATACGCGTACCTTATATGTGGAACTCTTTGCTATCCCTGATCCCCGATAGAAAGCCGGTAATTGTTTGGCTTTGAAGTTAAAGCTCTGTTGTAACTTTTTGAACTCTGCATCTTTCTGGACCTGCATCAAGCCCAGCACTGTGGATGAACAATAAGCTATAGAATACAGTCATAGCATTATCTATGACCATTGATTGGTTCTACCGTCGGTTTCATGTTAGCATAGATTAATCAAGAATAGCACCAAGAACAAAGGGGCAACATTGATTTGATGTGTATACAACCACCACCTCATGAAAGTCCGAATGGCCTCTACAACTACTAGTTGGTTCTGCTGTCGTAAGCATATATGCTTTCAATTGCTAGTGACAATTATTGAGCAAATTTCATGCATAGTAGACATCGAGGACACGCACCTTCATCTTAGACTGAAGAAGAGTTCTTTCAGCCTCTTTAGCACTGACTTCATCCCCAGGCTTCTTGGAAAACTGGGAACCACAGGCAGAACACACAAGCATGAGACCGGATATGACCAAATGAAAAGAGCAGCATGCGCCATATATTCCAAATATGAAATCTTCTGAAATTGGAGAAGTTGATACCCCTTTCCGTTTGTCAGCCCTGTCATGACTCTTCGAGCCAAAAGAAGATGAAGCAGTCGTACTACTTCTTTCGGAGCCCATGCTTTTCAGCAATGACCTGATTGAGAAACAATAAAGAAGTTTTGACATGTAAATCCCATGGTAGATACCATAACGACAAAATGGGCCATTCAGCTAGAAAACGTCATAAGCAGCATATTGTTAAGATAAATTTAATTCATGGGCCTTCTACCATAAGGTTGACCTTTTGGTAGAGTTGGTTCCTTAACATGATATCAGAGCAGGCGTGACCAAACGTTACGAGTTCGAATCCTGCGAACACGACCCTCATTTGTTTAGCACTTTATGAGGTGGGTCATTGCATAGTTTACGCTTTAAGCCCAAAAGAGGCATTCACGTGAGGGGGCGTGTTAAGATAAATATAATTTATGGATTTTCTACCACAAAGTTAACATTTTGGTAGAGTTAGTTCTTTAACACATATTCGTTGCCAAACAAAATAAGAGCCAAATAAGGAAGACAACTCCCAGCAAAATGTTACATTACTTATCCTATTATTAGAAGACTGCATAAGGAAAGGTCTGCACACACTGTCCACCTATAAAAGTTATGTATCCTCCATCTTAAAGAACAACCAAGATACTCATAAGTCCTTCCTTTTGGTTAACCCTAACTTAGCACCAGCATCTAGGAAAAGAGGAATTGTTCATGCCATAAATTTTGCTGCGAAGGAACGATTCATAATTCGCATAGAAGTCATACCCGGTGGGCGTGGACATCCTTCTTGTACCTTGTTGCCGATGTAGGCTAAGCATCTTCTTAACCGAGTCATTTGCCCTGATAATTTTATAGAGAATGGAACTTTAAACACTGAGTTAAACTTCAACTATTAGAACAGAAGATCCAAGAATACAGGCATGAAACACTACAAAAGCTGACACAATGGTCACAGAAGTATAAAAGCACATAGAAGATATTACCCTTCATTACTATCCTGAGGAGTTGTAGAAGCCCAAGTCTTTCTTTCTGTCTCCTTTCCATGGAGCTGCAAAAAAAGTTCACATCTTGAGAATTGTTCCATCATGAGATGCAAAGACACAACTCCATTCAACCATGTTTACTAATCCAGGCAAGCATATACAACACGTACTCGCATCAAACAAAAGGAAGGAAAATTTGACCTGATATGTGGGCGATGATATGGCCAAGCTAGAAGATGAAACTTGGCCATGTTTGTTCTGGAAAGTTCTAAATGCTCGTTTAATTATGTCTTTATCTCCCATTCTTTCCATAATTAAGGATTTTCTCGTTGTAGCAAGTGAACTGGGATCAGAATCTGCTGGACCCCAACTGAGAGGCATGTGTGAAGATGGAGAAGCTACTCTTTTGCTTGCAGCCGGAGCAGTTCTCTTGCCTGTCAGTGGGGTGAAACCATTTTGCTTCTCAGCTGGCGGCCTTGTCGTGGATGTAGCAGGTCTGGACAAAGCTGGCTTCAGTGGCTTGGGGGTTGAAACAGCTGGTGATTTAACTGCCGGTGAAGATTGTTTCTTCTTTGTGCTTTGTAAATTAGTAGCCTTTTTAAGTGTCGTTATCTGGATGGCCAAAAGGATATATAATACATGAGAAACTAGTGCTCGGCACATAATGAAGAACGAAACATCTGCAATCTCAGACACTGATGTTTGAAGGTGGATCTGAAACTTGAGACGTCAACTTACCTTGTTGTCTGACTTTCTTGGACCTTCCAAAACGACTCTTTGCCCATTACTATATCTTTGCCCATTAGCTTTATCCTCAGGCTGTTCTTCTGCTTCTTTCAAAGCCAACGAAGGAGCATACTCTTTTATATGAACTGTTTCTTCTACTTTACCCAATTGAAAATCGCCCGTACTACTACTAAATACATCTTTGGCATCAACAGCAGGTGGCAGCAGATCCTCACTTTCAGAGGTGGTATCAACTTCATTATTTGGTTCAGCAATGAAAGCCCCACTTACATCAGTCACCTCGGCCCTCAAATCAATCAATTTAGTTTCTAGATCAATCTTGTTAGCAGTGTTCTCTGTAACACATCCATTCATCCCAATTTTTACATTGTCAGCCATACTTTCTAGCTCAACTCCATTTAGGAGACTGGGACCATCTGATTTCACACCATCTATTTCCTCCACACAATTGTTATTAACTGAATCTGTCTTGATTTGATCCTCCAAATCCACTAGATTGTTACCCTTCTTCTTCTCCTGATCCACTTGCTCTGCTTTTCGAGCTGCGATCTTCTTGTAGTGAGCTTCAAAGTAAGCCTTCTTTTGAGCTACAGATCCAGGAGTAGAACACTTTTCAACCTCCTCCAAGTGCTTGTTTGCTGGAAAAGCAGACCATTTCTCCCAACAAAGTGAATCATTCTCAAATCTACCAAAAGACACTGATACATCAAGAGCCCCAACATCCAGGGGAGACTTACCCATCTGCTTAAACAACAACCCCATCCAAGCTCTCAGGCATAAAATTATTTGAAGGACAAAAGTAATCATATAGCAGAATCCACCATAAATGGAAATCCAAATAGATAGGATCTATTTCAATTATTCAGCATATAAAGCGAAGGCAATAAAGATAAACGAAATCAACCAAAAGGGGTCACCTTAAAAGGAAGAGACAAGAATGGGTTTACCTTGTTCTCAACTTTTGGAGCATCCACAATAGATTCACCCATGAAACCCTGAAAGATCAGCAGTGGATCACGGTAAACCTAAGCCCACAACCCCATAAAGTGAAAGCAAACATTTGCCTCAAACAAGGGATGAAGCACTAGAGTTTGGGCAGGACCAGCACCAGAATCTGAAAGGAAGAAGCAGATCAGAGATGAAGACAAAGAGGGTCAAAGAATGGTGTGGGCAATATAGAAAATGAATGGTAGCCCATCCCCATGTGATAATTGTACCTATTACCTAATAATTTCAACTTGCCCCTACTAACATCAAAGCTTTTACAGTTAAGTAACTATCACCAGTGCCTTCTTGATAGTTCCAGAAGCTACTGAATCATCATAATCCCATTATTATTCATCAAACAACATCCACACCCCAAGGTCCCGAATCCAGAATTTCACAAAAAAAAAAAAAAAAGAGAGAAAAAACTACAAATTTTGAGGAATCCCAAACGGTGAAACAGTAGAGTGAACTGTGAAGCAAAGATGGGCCAGCCATTCATAAGACAATGATGATAGTGACAAAAAGGGCAAAAAAGTGAGATGATGATGTCCTTTGACATAACAAAGATGAATCTTGTGATACAATTAAGGAGCAATTAAGCTAAAACAGTGGATTAATTGGCATGTGGGCAAAATGGGCAACAATCATTTAGCAATTACAGCAAGTTGAGAGTGTTATCAAAGAGGGATTTTGAGAGAGACCCATTACCTTTGGAAGAAAGAGATGTCTACTAGAAGATCAAGCATGACCAGATGAGTCAAGAGTAGTGTGAGGAGGAGGGAAGTGGGAGGGACCGTGGGAAAGCGGATGGCATGTGATAATTTTTTTTTTTTTTTTTTTTTAAATTCTTCCAGATTTCTTCGTGTACGGACAACTGTTGTTCCCCCTGCATTTGCCTCCTTTGTCCGTCGGTCTGATTTTTTTTTTCCTTTGTTTTTTTTACTCTCATTTACTAAACACAGCACATTAATTTTTTAAATTATTATTTTTGTCTATGAATATTTAAAAAAAATAATAATATGTTTAAAATAAATCTAATCCTTTTTAATATATTCAAAACACCACTGATCTTTTTTTAATATTACCACAAGACCTCATATCTTTCATATCTATTTAAACGTTCATATTCTTCCTCATATATCACTGTAAAATCTCTACATCTTATCATTTTAATTCCTCAATATTAATTTGCTTGTTTATCATCCATACTTTACTAATGACGGATGATTTTACTTACAAGGACGAGTATTTCGAGGTAAATTCTCAATATTTTA
>JAOWBR010185108.1:0-10458 GCA_028571145.1 Dionaea muscipula | reverse complement strand
AGCTCGATTTGTCAGCTGAGTGCATGGAGGTTGATATGCCTTGGAAAGCTTTAAAGGGTCTTCGATCTTTGACGCTTCGGGAGATTCCTAAGATGGTGGTGCTCCCTGATGGGCTTCAGCATCTCACCACCCTCCGCTCTCTGTATATCTCAGACGCTAAAGAATTAATAGCTCTACCAGAATGGATCAGCTGCCTTACATCTCTTGAGTCCCTTCTAATAGTGGAGTGCCCTGAAGTGAAATCTCTCCCGGAAGGGTTTCGATTGCTCACCTCCTTGCAAAATCTCAATATTGGGAACGGTTCAGAAGTACTGAGAGAAAGATGCAGAGGTCCAAACGGTGATGATTGGCCTAAGATTCAACACATTCCGAATATTTTTGGGATCTGACTGCCAAGCAAGTTGGTGTATCTTTCCTCTTTTGTTCGTATAGTATCGAATATTAATTAATAATTAATTTGTGTGTCTTTCTTTCGTTGACCAAAAACAGGAAAAAAAATAAATAAAACAAAACAAATCTGGTGCTTGCTTTGCTTTTGTAACATCTTGGAAAAAATATTTTAAAAAATCGAGTTATGAGTTCTAAAGCCATTAATTATTTTTAAATAGAATCCATTATTTGATCAAATTGAAATTTATACTCGAAGATATATATCAACCAACTTAATGCATATGTCCTTAACACTCTCCCCATTCTACCTTTCATTTTTTTTTTTTTTACATTTGTAATTTGCTACGTTGTTTATTTTTATTTTTTTTTCTACTTTTTATTATTAATGAAAATGTCTTTTTTTTATTATTTTTAAGTACGTTATAAATTATTTATAATTTTTTTATGTTAACCTATTAAATTGGATATAAACTACGATTTTTTAAGTTAATTTATATGTAAATTTTTTTACAATAAATATAGAATTCGGTACATATATATAATATTGAATTATTTTCCACTTTTTATTTTTATTGAAAACATCTTTTTTTATTATTTTTAAGTTTGTTATAAATGATTTATAATTTTTTATATTAACATATTAAATTGGATATAAACTATGATTTTTTAAGTTAACTTATATGTAAATTTTTTTTGGAATAAATATAAAATTTGCTACATATATATAATATTAAAAGTCTTAAGATTGGTACAAATACATATAAATAAATATAAATTTGAGTATATATAAATAATATTATAAACTCATAATCTTGCACGTGGAACAATTCCCTGGTTCGTACTATCGTAACCCTACCCTCTTTAAATTTTCTTCAAATAACTAGCAATTAATGAAGAACGTACATTCAAAAGATATTAGTGTTACACGTGAAAGAATAGAGATTGATCGATGTCCATCTCTTAATTACAACTTAATAATCACCGTAAAACTAAACAATTAACGACTCATTTTACCAGCAAAATGAACCAATGTAACTAGCTAGGACTGAATAGGTAGTTTGGATATGGATCATGATACACTTATAATAAATTTTTACATCATTTACACCATTTATTTTATTATTAGACCCCATTCATCAACCTTTATTTATAATCCCAAAAAAAATTAAACAATTGTGATTCTGCATAATAAAAATATAATTTTTTTTTTGATGTAAATGAATCATTTTCGTTTGGATATATGCTGCTAAATTAATATGCATGGGAGAAGTTTTCTTTCTCAAGTCTATTTAACAGATTTTGGAGTGGGAGAAAATTAACGACTTCATTGATTGACTGCACAAGTGTTTTTTTTTTTTTTTTGTAACTGATGAAAATTACTAGTATAATTGGTGTCGCATCTTTCAACTTTTAACATTATTTCGTGTGTAATAGGATGACTGACTGCAAATTAAATAATGTGAAAAAATGCACAGACTGTGATCTTAATAAGAGATGGCATGGAAAAACCCGAGTATGCAAAGCAAGCAGCAAAGGGGGAACTGAAGCTAGCTAGTTAATAATCAGATTGATACGGTGATCGATTACTGGAGATATATATATATAACATGACCAAACAAGCTGTTGTTTGCTGAAGGCGAGCTCTATTCACTTTAATGAAGCTGGACTGAAACTGCGGAACTGTCTTTCACTTAATTCTTCCATCGATCGAACACAAGCAAGCATTCTGCCAACTACGAAGCATATTTTTCCTTGATTTCCAGGAACATTACGTCCATATATGACTTGCTTCCGGTTCTGCAGGCTGTAAGTTACATGGAATAATATATACATTATTTACCTTAGGCTTGCGCACGAGTTTAATTTCTATTATTTGTCTTAATTAGCTATATAATTATGTTTAATTGAGAAGTTGATACCTGTACTATGCAAATTGCAGGCTATTTTAGCTCAAGAAACCCATAATACCGTTTCAGACTTGTCATTCACTTCTCCATTACTCTTTCAAGAAACACATTGCATGGTCTTTGACTCCGTCGACGCTCTGCTCAAGGTATGATTGATGAGATATATCCAAGCCTCAACTTTATATAGTTGAAAGGGCTATTAGCAGAGATTTTAATACCTAACTGAGAGCTGAGTTTCAAGCGGGTAAAGGCAAGGACGTTAGAGCCCCAGTACTTTTGACTGCTTTTTGGAGTTTTTGGGGCCGGCCAAAAAGAAAATATTTAACTATCTCTCTCCCTAATCCTTATATTTCATCGTGCTTCCAATGGTTGAAATTAAACCTTTGATCAATTAAGTTGCAGATTTGTCCTCTAAACTACTCTTTCCTTGTATGATTGAAGTGAACTTTGTTAATTTCAGATAAAGGTCGACTGCATTGAAAATGAGCTCGTGCATGGTTGAAGTTGTTAACTGAAGGGACATGCAACATGTATGCAACATGTATTCTTGACTTAACTCTACGATGGAACCTCGTTTGTGGAAGTTTTCTTTAGATGTCTTGAAATTGTGATTGAAGACTGAACTTCATGCTGGGGATTTGGAATTGATGTGGCTGCGTTTTGTCACTGGGCTCTGCTGAGGAATGGCATATGGGTATTCATGGAAGAAGTGTTGCTGCTTTTACCTAGCTTCAATTTTGTTTTGGCTTGGGGTGGTGTTGTATGGTTGTGTGTTTTTAGCTTGCAACATCTTGTTTCTTGTTGTTGTTTTGCTCTTATTGGTGCTTGGTATATGATTTGTCATGACTAGAGGTGTCAACCTAGTTGAGATGTCTAGTCTATGACCACGATACCAATCTGCACCTTGAGTTTTAGATTTTATTGTACTTTTCATGATTGCAATTGAATATTCATTTTTATTGATAAAAAAAAAAACCATGTATTCTTGTTTTCATCATTGAAAGTACAAAACAGGGTGTTCTACAACACATGATGATTTTGTGGTAATTGCCTCCCAGTATATGCATGTATGTATCCTAATCCTATCCTACACAAAACCAACGTTATTTGATCAATGAAAAGTGGCAATTTCAATGGTAAAATGTTATCTTCTCTTGGAGTTGCTGCTCTAAGGATAAAGATCTGTTTAGATTGAGATAAAATGGAGAAAAAAACAGAGCATAAGAGAACAATTCACCTAAATTTCACCAATAATTCTCAAACAAGATAAATTTCGTTTCCCTTCCTTTTCTTCAATCCAAACAGAGCCTGAACAAGTTAAAAATCAGAGCTTGATGATGATTTTTCTTAGTCATCTCCACCTAACAATGGCTGAACCCCATGTTAGACCAGCACCGAATCCTGAGGTAGCAATGATGTGCCCAGGCAGCACTTTTCCACCGCGAACAGCTTCATCCAATGCCATGCCAAAGGAATTGACGCAGCACTCGTATTCCCATGTTGGATATAACACGCTCTGTAGGAACCTCTAAACGACCTGCCACTGCATCCATCATCCTCTAGTTTGCCTGCAATGCCAATGCATCAACCAATTCCATCATGAGTTAACATGTTCTCTCACGTGATTACCCTTTAAACTTGAAGCATAGAAAGCAGTACACTGACCCTTCTTATACTAAACGTTGTATACTATGTTGAAAAAACAAATCCTATCAAAATGTCAACTGGGGTTCAAATACCTCAATTTACTATATGAACCAACATTAAGGTTTGAAGACTCAATGTATATTAAGGCTCACTATCAAGAAAAACATGGAACTTAATTGCCAGATAAGCAGCTCGTCAGATAGTCCGTCATGTGGCCTAACGTGTATTCCTCTTACTCTTGAACCGACAACATTGAATAAGCGAGATGCTCAATATGGATATTTCAGGAACCAACTTAGGGACCTACGACTTGCTTTTAATAGGGATAAGAGTAAGACTAACATTCATCACTCAAGTGGCTGAAATCAATTGTCTATAAATACTCTCACATTCAATACAAAAGATATGCATTAAATACTTATTTCAGCTATCGATTTCATACTTTGGACTCTTTTTCAGCCTGTTAACTTAAGCATCGAAGAGGTAATTCCGAGAACACCCTAAGGACCTTTCTGACACTTTGATGCAAATTATGGTGAAGTGTCATATTCAGTCCATATAAAAAGACAACAAATTAACAAGATTTTCAACCGTTATCATCAACTTTATGGAGAGAGCAAAAATTCAAACATATGGAACTACTGATTTTTCAGTATGTATGTACGTTGTACCTGATGTAGCAGTAACCAGTCGATGCTAGAACTACTCATTCCAGCCCTTCTCAAGGGCAGACTCAATTGACAGTGGCACACTTCGAGCAGCAAAGTGGAAGACCTCCTTTCCATTCATGTCAATGGTAGAATAAGCAGCTGCGCGTCTTGGGGGGAATCTGTAGCCGAGCCATTGGATCCCAATGCTCCATCTGCTTCAACATTTACATACTTAATTGAGGCATTTAAGTGCCTGCAAGGAAACAAGTGTTATTTGACTTGAAGTCATCCCACCAGTGGCACAACTCAAGGTTGCCTTCAATTTGCCTCATTTTTGCACTTGACATCATACCTTTTGCCTTCACCGTCACTGTGCAAGTCAAACCCAAATAAGCCATATTCTTCACTCTCACAGGCCTAGACAATGTTCAGAGCCACGAGAGATGAGCGATATATGTCAATACACATCAGTGTTCTAAACATCGGCCTAGGAGCCCCAACTAGGCAACGCCTAGGCGCTAGGCAGCCCCCGAGTGTTATGATTATGGGCCGGACGCTGTTCTGGGTGTGAAAATTAACTCGGCGGTGCCTAGGGGGTCTAGGCGGGCGCCAAGGGGGTCAAGGCGGCCAGGTGGGATACTCTTGCTACAATTCCAACTCCAGCTCGGCCTAGGCGACCAGACGGGATTTACTAATTTGTTGGTACTATTTAATTTCTCTGTCTCTAATTTTTTTTTTTTTTTTTTTTTTTATGTTTGTATAGATGATGAATGTTAAATGTCTTTATTTTGAATGTTATTTGATATTTTGTTTTATTTACTTTGTTCTACATACTTACCAAGGTTTTAAGGGACGAAGAGAAAATATTATTAAAAAAAAAAAAAACGGGTCTAATCTATAGTCCCTGATTAATCTCCCGAGGGCTAAGCCCCCCTTAGCCGCTCAACTAGCGTCTAGCGCATTTTAAAATACTGGTAGTACACATATGTTGATTGAGATGGATGGATAACATATTTGCATCCTGTGTGGTTGGATGGGATTGGGAATGAAGGAAAATGAATAAACAATGTATGTAAAACTAATGTGAACTTGTGCAGATGCTTCAACAACACCTTACCTGCACCGTGACAGCACCGGCAGCATCCCCAAAGAGGATGCAGACACCTCTGTCAGACCAGTCGACAAAACGAGAAAGGGCATCAGCAGCAATGACTAGGACGTTGCGAAACCCACCACCTGTACATGTCTTGGACAAAGAAATGATTAAATTCTGTAGAACATAACCTGAACACAACAAATGCTGAAAATGGGCATATGAAACTGTCGAAAGTTGATGTACAAGAAAGTAGTTGTAACATTTCTGAAACATAGCCGATTTCCTACAATAATGAAATACTGGAGTACATCCATGGACCTTTGCGCACATGAATGTGCCGAGGACACAAACAGTTTTATAGACTAATTTAATTCACTAACGCTGTGTTTGGTTACGAAAATAAAATATAGAGGAATGTAATTATAATTCCACGAGAATAGAATAGAGAGACAATGAAACTGTTATGCCTCTAAGAATAATTATGACATTGTTTAGTTCAAACGAATATCTATTTCAAATTTTATTCTATTCTCATATTTAATACCTATAATACACTACAAAGAAATCCAAAAAAACAAGAGTCGACTCATAACAAGTTGTAATATCTAAAACATAATTTATAATAAGCTCATACATCATTCTATCCACCATAATCAAGGTTTTCATTTGCAGTCGAAGAGAGCTCAAGTGTCGGGATATGATTTACCGAGAGAGAGACAGAATGGAATAGATAATACTAATGTAAATTGTGGAATTTTTTATTACCTCTCTAAAGGTAATAGTATTGCCTGTGGCATACCTATTGACATTGTCATGTTAAAAATGAAGCCTACAAGATAATAGTTATTCCAATGGCAATAGGGAGACAATGGAATAACTATTGCACTCAAAATTTTCAAAATGTAGAAAATAAGGTGTTGTTTGGTTTGTCAGTGAAAACAGAAAACAGAAAACGTGTTTGGTTTATAAATTATAATTTGTGATTTATAATTTATAATTTATCAAGCCTTTTGTGTTTTTTCTTTGTTTTGGGTGTTTTGAGAATTTCTACCGAAAACACAAAAAATATTTTTTTTTCGTTTTCTGTATTTTCAAGATTTTGAAATAAAAACTGTTTTTTATTTTAAGAAAATAGAAAATTCAAACAAAACACGTTTTCTATTTTCTGTAAAACAGAAAATACAAAAAATAGAAAATAAGATATTGATTTTTAGCTACTTCAATTAAATTATTTCACATATCTTTTCTATCTAACTTTTACTTAATTGCTAAATAGTAACTATTAATAGATATGTTAAAACTCATTAACTAGATTTAATGTTCTTTTATTTTATTAATTACATTAAATATTATATTTTATTTCCAATAGAAATTAGTTTGTATTATTAAAGATAACTTTACTATTAGGAATTAAGGTTTATTTCTTTTTCAATCTAGGGACTATAGTTTATTTTTTTTAAATTGAGGGACAAACGCTTAAATCTTTTAACAAATAAGGGATTATCCCTCAATTAAAAATAAATGAAGTATAATCTTTAATATTATCCCTCAATTAAAAATAAATGAAGTATAATCTTTGTATTAAAGAACAATCTCGTAAAAGATTCAAACGTTGGTCGCTCAATTAAAAAAATATAAACCACAAGCCCTAAATTAAAAAAGAAAACAAACATTAATTCCTAAAAATAAAATTATCTCATATAGATGAAGAGACATTTAAAACAACCGTAATAAATGTTGTTTTCTTTCTTTTTGTTGGAAATATTCCTTATGGTTGGCTATTTGGCTGGTTGCAGTTAGCAACAAATCTAACTTCTGACAAGTTTTTATGCTTCCTTAACATATTCATTGTAGTTTTTAAAATCAATTTTACAAGTTAATTAACTAACATCTGACATTAGAATTCTACTAACTCTTCCAATGCAGATACTCTTAACTAACCCGAGAGCGATTAATGATTCAGAAAGCATATTGTTGAGAGTTCTTACACTAACTAATCGTGATCAACTCAATATACAAACCAAGAAGTTTATATTGAGATTTTCAAAGGACCGATATACAAATCATGAACAAAACAGAAACCAAACACATAGATCCACAAGAAAACATCACAAATCTAAGGGATGAAACGATTATACCAAGCGTGGGCTCAACATGACAAATTAGGTTCGCAATTATCGGATCCAGATCATCCTTCTTTCGGTCTAGTCTCGGTTCTCAAACCCTCAAGGCATTCGATATGGTAACCAACAGGACCACCGAATCACCACCGCAGTACTAAGAGAACAACACGAACAAGAAGAATTGGCCACCACAATCAGAGCACGAATGACTCCAGAAATCTCAGGAAATCGTCATGGAAATCGCCTCACAGAGAAACCCGAGAGAGAGAACCAGAGAATGAATTATATGAGCCAAGAGAGAAAGGAGAAGTGTAGGTAAGTAAATAATGCACCTGAACGGGCACAAGGCTCAAGGCCTAAACAACAAGCATCGGGCAATGTAATGGACAGGTGAAAGCCCTACTTATTTTGCGGATGAAATAGTGTGGGATAATTAGTGAAGAGGGAAAAGGAATGATGGGATAAGAACAGGGATAAGGAATGATGGATAGTAATTTTACAAACTTGTTTGTTTTGTGGATAAAAATCGGCGGGATAAAAATTTTGACCTACGTTGACCGCCGGCCGGAGTTGGCCGAAATCTGACTGACTGTCGGAATCTGGCCGGAATCTAACCGGAATCCAATTGGTCGCCGAAATCCGACCGGTCAACTGCCGGTCAACGTCGGTCAATGGCATTAACCGACAGCTTCCTTATCCCACCGCCTCCATGGTACTTGGTTATCCCACTATGGGGGATAAGAGAGTGGTGAAATTTACATTCCTACTATTTTTTGCCCACAATAAACAAGAGATAAAGAGGCGGCCGAACTATTTAGTCTTATCCAACCTCCTTATCCACCAAACAAACAGGACCGAAAAGTATAGATCACATCATAAGATGAACGGCTGGGATTGCATAAGGCAATGGTCCTCGGCATTAGTTGGGCTTAATCGAGAATGGATTGGGCCACCAATACTTTTGGACTTCACCATTTGGGCTACTTATACTAAAAGCACAACACATATTTTAGGGGAGGGGAGCCGATAAGATGGCCAGAGAGAAGAATGGCGTGGAGCTGCGAAGCACAGCCACTTATGTCTCCTTTTGCCCTAAACAGGGCTGCTTCTTCTTCTTCTTCTTCTTCTTCTTACTCCTTTCGTTCCTCTGTGTCTGACCTGTCGCCAATCTATCCTTCATCCGCTAGATTCAGACGACACCAACCCTCGTGCAAACCGCAAAGAGCAGCAGCAGCAGCAGACTTACCATCGACTTGTCCCGGGTACTACATATCTGCTGCGGCTGCCGCCGCCTTACGCAGACGAATCATCGTGGGTACCCAGATATGCAGAGCCGCTGGAGAGTACCAATTTCCCGACCCAATCCCCGAATTTGCCGAAGCTGTGCGTTCTCCATCCGTTATCCTCTCGTTATTGTTCTTTCAACCAATCACTTTGAATTTGCTTGGTCTGGTAATAATTGCTCTGCAAGTTTCAAAATGAAATTCGATAAAAAAATGTATTTTTTTTGGGTGCAGGAGACGGAGAAGTTCAGAGCACATCTCCTGAAGAAGCTGTCCAAGAAGGATATCTATGGTGACCAGCTTCAAGAGGTGGTGAGAATATGCACTGAGGTATTCCGATCAATTCTCTTCTTATCACAGTTTCATCCGATTTCCATTTCTCCTGTTTCGAGTTGATGGTGAACACTGAACAGAGCCCTTGTTCCTCCTTTCCCTGGCCCTTGCTCCTATGATCAAAGTTTACTAGTTGATCACGACGCTAAGTCATGGCTTATAATTTCATTTAAATTTCTTCCTCATGTATAAGTAAAAATGTACTAAGTTGAACTACTAGCTTGGTGTTGCTTTGTGCAAAATATTACACTTGCATCACTAGTTATCGTTGGAAAACATAATTTGGTACTCTTTACTAGAGAAACCCTTTAAGGCTCTTCTTTTTCATACTATACTTTGTTGTAGCTGGTTCATTTTGCTTTTTTCCCCCTCAATATCATATATGCCTACATTTTCTCAATGTTCTTTTCAAACTCAAAAGGATAATGAGCTTGATTAAGTATTTGTAATAGGATCAGAGCAGAACAATCATGATGAACCTAGTGTAGTGGGGGCGAGGGCAAAGTATATGGCTGGATGATTTTTGGGTTTGAGTGTCAACTGGTTTGTGGTTGATCAGCTCTAACGAGGACATTAGTACTTTAAGTGGAGAGAGATTGTGATACCACAATCCCACATCGACAGTTGGGATAAAATTGAGTACTCTGATGAGTTATATCTTTGTCAACAACGTTTAACCTCCTTTTCAAGCCTGAGATCATAATGAACTTGATTGAGTACGGTTGACAGGGTTTTGAGCTTGGAACGTTACAGTTCTTTTTCATACTATACTTTGCTGTAGCTGATTCCTTTTACTTTTTTTCCCCCTCTATATCAGATATGCCTCCATTTGCTCTTTGCTCTATCTGGTTGTAGATTCTTTGTTGAATGCAAGGGAAATGGAGAAGGATAACCAAAAAGGAACAAAAATAAATGTCTACTTGTTACAACTAACTTGGTTTCTACCGACCAGATTTTTTATTTTTGTTGTAAACTAAAAAGTGAACAAAACAAAATCCAGACAAAATAGCAAAACTGGAAAATATACAA
>JAOWBR010185097.1:0-10459 GCA_028571145.1 Dionaea muscipula | reverse complement strand
CCGAATCGTCCAACAAGGTCCTCAAGGGTGTGATTCGTAAGATGATAGATGGTAACCCTGGGGCGTGGCATGACCTGTTGCAAGAGGCTCTTTGAGCAGTTCGTACTAGCCCTAGGACGACAACGGGAGTTACTCCTTACCAATTAGTGTATGGTTTGGAGGTTGTATTGCCTATGGAGGTAAACGTTGAGTCCGCGAGGACCAAGTTTCAAGATGAAGTGAGTCCCCAAGTCTACGCGCTGGATGAGTTGCGAGTTGCAGTATTGGACTGTATCGAGGTCCAAAAGGCATAAATGGCACGCTACTATAATAAGAAAGTAGTGTCCAAGTCCTTTGCTCAAGGGGATCTTGTGTGGAAAGTAAAAGTTGCCTTTGGATATTCGGGATCCTACTTATGGAAAATGGTCTCCTAATTGGGAAGTTCCTTACGTGGTGGAGGTCGTCCTCACTCATGGGGCATACCACTTACGGGACTTAGACGGTTCGCTTCATTTACGTGCCATTAATGGCAAGTATTTGAAGAGGTTCGTTCCCTCGGTTTGGGATACTGAAACAAGTTAGATTTGCGTGAGGAAGGACGAGAACATCCTAACGTTGAACGTAAAGCGTTTCACAGTTGAAAAAGCCAGTAAGTAAGCAGTTAAAGTAAAATATAGCAGGTGAGTGAATTATGCTCCAAGTATTAATATTACAGACAATAAGTGTTTCCAAATTCGATGGCCTGTGCTAGTAAACATTTCTGATCTGCTTCTAACTCCTCATCGACCTTAGCCAGCTCGCGCTCTATGCTGATGGGATCGGTCTGAAGGTTCTTCTCTAGTTCGGACATTGTCCGTTCTAGCGATTCAGCATGCCCCTCCAGTTCCCTTTCCTTCGTCGCTGCCCTTGCCTTACGTTCTACGAGTTGCTGCTCAAGCTCTTTGATTTGCTTCTCTAGGTCAGCAATGACGGAGTGTTCAGTGATAACTTCATTCACGACCGCCTCCATATCGGTCTGATCTTTTTTTGCCAAGCTTTGTAATCTCTTTGTTTCTGAAAAGGCGCTAATGTTAGCTTGCCTTTGGGCGTTCAAGAGTCGGACTTGAGCTAGCACGAAACATGCCCCTTGTGTTATTTGCTGGGCTATGTTTCGTGCTCCAAAGGAAACGTTTGGTGCGCGGAGGAGATCATTGATTTGACCCATCAGAGTAGCCAACATGGCCTCCCCGTTGGCAGAGAGGATCTTAGTACGAGTGAGCGATAGAAATCGCTGCATTTGAGTGTTCACCTCTTTGAGGTTCTCTGGGGTGGTTAAGGGCATAGCCTCTGACTGTGAGGAGTTCGTTGAAGGAGGATGTGAGGCAGCCAGTGCGGGCATTCGCCTTAAGATTTTTTGTACGCGCTCCATGGGGGGAGACGCTACCTGTGTAAGGATGAAGATTAGTAGGCACATAAGGATAGTGACGATCTCAGTTACATAGGGCTAGAGGTCTTACTTTGTCTGTTGATGCTTCGGTCGGAGGGATTGGTTGAGCCTCTCTTAATTGGCTGACAATGATTGGGTTAGCATCAGGACGAGGTGGAGAAACAGGTCGTTCCATCTCTGCAGCACTCGCCGGGGCAATGCTTTGAGAAGCAGAGGCCTCTGGAATGATTGGAGTGGTGTTGATCTCCGCGCGGGGTGCTTGGGTGGTTAGCCCGATGACCGTCCCGAAGGTTTTGTTGCCTTCACTCCTATTGTTCACCCCCTCCTCCATGGTTGGCGCGATCGTCACCGAAGGGGATAACGGTCGCCCCTCGTGTTGTTCAGGCTAAGGCTCTGTGCTCTGCGCGTCTCCTTCGGTCACTGTAATGAGCGAGTCTATTTCTTGAATTGGATGGGGAACGGAGAGGGTAGTATCATTAGAAGAGGAGTTTGAAGGGATGTTCTGAGGTCGAGGTGAGGTGTTCATCACTGCTTTACCCTCAGCGCCTCGTGGACGCATTGTCCTTAATGGCGCGACAGCTAAGGCCTGCAATAGAGTAAAGGTTAGTTAAAGTATAATCGTGTTTAAACTAGGGCGATCAGTGTCCTAGGGTTTTGTTTTGTTACCTGCTCTTCCGATCCGGTTCTTTCCGAATCTGCGTCTGAGGATGAGGACGTAGGAGGATGCACTATCTTGGGTTTCTTGGTGGGTCTCTTCCTCTGTGAAAAAAAAAATCTTAGGACATTATGTATTATATAGCGCATTGAGAAAGGAGAACGATTAAACGTTTACCTTTGGTTGTGGTTCAGCTTCCTTTTTTGTATCTTCTTCTCTTTCTCCTTCTCCAGGCCGACAGGACGGCTGCGTTTCTTCTCTTTCTCTCTTCCCATCAAACAGGTTGTCATAGCGTCTTTTGTGTTCCGACCGAAGACTCGTTCCACCTCCTCTGGCTAATAATCGTTGAAGAGCAGGTTCGTGCCGGAGTGGGCTGGCAATTCAGCGAGGGGAACGACGCAGCGGTCCAACAATTTTCTCCTTTGCCATTGCAGCGTGGTCGTTTCATCCTTGTACAGCACGCACCTTCCCTCATAGCCTTGGGCATAGAAGAGGGGGACGGGTCGTGTCTAAAAAAATCCCAACCGGCACGCTGCGAAGTTGGGTTGATAAGCTTCTGCTCTGGCTTTGCCATTCACCCCCAAGATGATGTCAAACGGCATCTCATAACTTTCCAGGTAGCGTTTCCATGCTTTGGGTTCTACTCGAGGGTCGAACAGGATTGGAGGATTCTCCGATGCTGGAAAGGGGAAGAATGATGTACAAATGGGGGAAGATAAAGTGTGCCATACCTCAATCTTATCGCACTGCACCGGAGCAAGCTCTCTCAGTCTTAACCCAGAAAATTCAATGCCGGGCCGAACGTCTGATTCGCCCAGGGTAGGGAAGTACGCCCTGAGCCAGAGCTGGACGATCCAAAGCAGCCCGCTGGCGGTCAAGGAGTTTCCTTAGCGCGCTTGTTCGCATAGCTGAGACATCCCTCTATATATGGCCGAAAGAATGAACGAGGCTAAGTCAAACTTCGTACCACGAGCGATGTCGTGAGACAGACCGAGGTAGCTCGATGCAGGCTTCCCGCTTCCCGAAGCGGTCAGGACTTTGCAAAGGAAGTAGTGGACGAATGTAATGCGCTCCTCCTCCTCATCTATGGTCGATGCGTTCTGGTATGCTTGGATGAGGGTCCCGTAAGCGTTCAGATAAGGATTCTGTACGAGCTGTGCGGGCCCGCTGAGCTTCATATCAACAGCGATTGTCTCACCCAGAGGTAAGAGGCCCGTGAGCGTGCCTATGTCTCTCAAGGTTATGGTCATCGGCCCGGGGGAAAAAATGAAGGCATTGGCGGTTGTGGACCAGAGCGGTAACGCTGTCAGAAACAAGTCAGGATCAAAGACAGGTATGGCGATGCAGAACTAGAGGAGCGTTGAAATTCCAGCTTTCTTTATGGTGTCGGCGAACGTGGCGTCTTTCTTCAGCCGAAGGTACCACGCAGTGAGTAGTGGTTCTTTGTGGGGCCAATTTTTAGGGGATTTGGCTTATAGAATAGATCGAACCCTAGACAGAGGGTCTGGAAAGACTAAAAGAAGGACGGAGTTGTAAAGAGACCCAGTCACCTTTGCGGGGAGAATGTCGTCGTCCTCCGAGGAGCATGTGTCCCCATACCCCTCTGCGGAGTACCTCTCCTTTTATCTCAGGGGCCTTCAGTACCTCCAGGTATTCCTTAAAATTCACCATTCATGGAGATTATCTGAGCTTTTGGGTGAAGTTAGGAGTTGATCTCAAAAGTTTCTGGTGATTTAGGGTTTGGAAATGGGAATCGCCGAAGGAAGAGAGGAAATGAAGGAGAGGAAGAAGAAAAGTATGAAAAGAGGGAGAGTTTTGGTATTTATAGAAATTTTGGGGGGTTGATGATGTCACCTCCTTGTTTCCCACGCGAAATCGTGTGGTGTGGGATGTCCCCCGTCTTTTCAACTTCTTATCTTATCAAACGTCCGATTGACCCAGATAGTGTTGTGACTAGTGACGGCGTGCATCCCTTCAAAAGTGGAAGTGCGGCGCGTCAATAATGGACTTTCATTAACATGCCGCACTTGGGGGGTATTGTTGACGGGCCGATTTTCCACGCCTTTGGGGAATGGAGGAGTCGCCTTTATGGCGAAACGGTTCGTGTGTCGGGGGCATTAATGGTTAATAATTGGTATTTATGGTTTGGGCCTTTGGGTTGCTCGCAGGGATCGAGGCGCCCTGTGGCGATGCATTGGGATAGCTAGGGACGTTTGGCATTCTGAGGAGCCATGGTTGTGGACAGCTCTCTGGCGCGTTGGTCTTTACCGTGGCCGTTTTGAGCGCTCTAAGGGTGAGTGCGTTGTGGCGCTATCTAGGTTGTTGATGGTGCGTGCTGAGTGCTACAGCGCGAAGCGTGATGTTGCCTGGCATGGCGCGCTGGCAGGGCATACTGGACGAGGCTTGGGGCGATCTTGTGGCTCGTAAGGGCTCATCCAAAATGTGAGAGCGGTACGGGCTTTGGATGATTAAAGCGTGCTACTTGGACTAAGGAACCCAGTCATGATGGTTCCTCCACGATGTCAACGGTTGTCGCACTATCTCGGCAATTTCAGTAGCAGTTGAGGAATAGATAAGTTCAAGGATGTTGTTGGAGCACGTCTTGGTGTCGTGTGCTGCCATGTCAGCCACATCCCTACTCTTTGTAACTCCTTTTTGTAATTGCCCCTAGGCAGCCCTATATATAGGTTTGTGCCTGCAAATGTAATCGGTTCGACTATCAAATCAATCAAACCCTGTTTTTTCCTTTGAGTTCTTCTGTTCGTTGTTTTCAATTTATCTGCTTTCAATTTCTTTACCTTCCAGCATTACGATTTCAGCATTGTGTTTCATTTCCTCTACTGCTTTTCATTTTACTTTCACTTCCGGCGACATTTTGTTTCCTTGGGGTGAGGCTTGCCCCCCTGGGAGACCCCCATTCATTCTCGTCCACCTCAATCTCCGATCTCGGCGGAATTCTGGCGAAACACATGGTTTAGCAAGAAGCAAACATCAATAGCAACATCAACTGCAGAAGCTGAATATGTTGCTGCTGAAAGCTGTTGTGCACAAATTTTGTGGATTAAACATCAATTGATGGATTATGGAATTGAAGAAAAGGAAATTCCAATAATGTGTGACAACACAAGTGCAATAGCCATTAGTGAGAATCCAGTATTTCATTCCAGGACAAAGCACATTGATGTGAGACATCATTTCATCAAAGATCATGTGGAAAAAGGCAATATGAGGGTGAAGTATATCTCAACTGAGAAGCAGTTAGCAGATATTTTCACAAAGGCTTTGTGTGAAGGCAGATTTGCAGAGATAAGAGGAGAATTGGGATTGATTGACTTGATTTGATGAGTTTGATTGAGTTTAGATGATTCTGATTGAGTTTGATGTGATTCGGAACAGTTTTAGATAAGCCAGTGAAGATTCAACTAATTTGTTGCAGTTTCAGTTGACATTGGTGCAGTCCAGACTGTTCAGTTGAGTTTGCAGTCATAGTCGAGACCGCTTCAGGAGATTTCAGTCTATACTGGTTCAAGGAAATTCAGTTTAGACTGTTTCAGTGGAATTCAGCTCAGTCTAAACTGTTCAAGTTGAGATTTCTTCAAGTTCAGGCAGTCTCAGTCGAGACTGATTCAGAGAATTCAGTCTAGACTGCTCCAGCTAAGGACAATTCAGTCTAGACTGTTGCCTGAGCTGTTCAAGGAAATTTAGTCTAGACTGGCTCAAGACAATTCAGTCTAGACTGGTTCAAGACCTCATTCAGTCGAGACTGGTCCAGAAGATTTCAGTTGAGACTGTTCCAGTTTGAGTTCATTAAAGCTAAGATGATGATGTGGATTTCTTTTAAGATATTGCTGACGTGGCATTTCTTAATATATATCTAGCCAAGAATGTTTAAGGCAACACGTGAGGGAGAAATTTAAAATTTTGAGATATTTTTAGGACAGAAAATCATTTTTGGATCCCACATTTTACGGCGTATCTGACACTTTTTGGAAAATTCTCAAACATTCGAAAAGACACCCAGTTGTCACTCATCGAAATTTCCTTCTACCAAAAAGTTTCCCAAAACTCAAAAATCCTTTTTATTTCTCTCACTCTTTCCCTCCACTTCATTTCTGAAACCCTCAAGCTCGAACCTTCAAGCCAAAAACCCTCTCAGAAGCCCTAATCCTTCACAAAGCTCTCTTCAAGAATCAGCAATGGCACTGAAAGTTAGCAATGATTTCTTTGAGGACCTGCTCACAGGCCTAACCTTCGATGTGGAGAACTTTGTGAGAAGCAAAGCATGTTCTGAAGCTGTGAAAAGGGTGATTGATGCCCTAGAACGAAGTGGATTGACTCAGTTCATCTCCATAGACATCCCTTCCTGGTCTCCTATTGATGTTCTAGACTTCTACAAGAACGCGACGTGCAAGGATGACATTCTGACAACTAGGGTTAATGGCACTAAAGTGACTCTGACGCCAAAAACCCTGCATCAACACCTAGGGCTTCCAAACACTGGAGAGGAGAATGTGAACAAGTTTGATTTTGAAGGAGATATCTTCTAGAAAGTGATAGACAAGGAAGAAGATAGCATAAGCAACTTCTCCTGCAAAGTGCTGAAATTAAAGGAAGAATTCCATCTGCTTGCTTCCATTTCCAGCAAGATCATTGAGGGAAGAACCAGTTCCCATGACTAGCTAACAAGGAGCAGAACCTAACTCATGGCTGCTATCTGGACCCACAAGGAGTTCAACTAGGCTCTTTTTGTTTTCAACAGAATTAAATAGCAAATCGCCAATGAGCATTGTACACAAGGAACCCCAACCAGAGGTACTTTTCATATCAAGAAGTCCTTTGGATTATTGATTAGCCATCTGTTGTCTGTTATGGGTGTTAAACTGAGAGATAGCCTAGAAGTTCACCCTTCAAAAAGGCTATTTGGGAGAACTGCTGAGAACCCAAAGAAGAGGAAGGTTGACACCCCTTTTAGAAAAGAGAAGAAGGAAAAGAAACTTAGGAGGAAGCTCCACCTAGTTTCTGAAGATGTTGCATCCACAATTGCACCCATAAATGTGGAGTCTCAAGAAGAGGTAATTCAAAGTCACCAATCACAAGCTCAAGGGGAGGCACATGAGGCTGAGCAGGCTGCTAGAGAAGCTTAGGACTAGCCTCATGATGCTCAAGATCCTATTGTTGATGCTGCTACTAAGACTGTTACGGATGAGGTTGTCAAGATTGTTGCTGAAGATATTAAGGAAGAAATTGGAGCAACTGAGGATGATCCAATCATGATTGATGATTCAATCAATATTGATGTGGAGCTAGCAAGGTTCAATGCTTGGTTGTTTTGGAAGTTAAGTAGATCAAGGCAACAAGCAGAGACCATTCATCATATGCATCAGGAGGAGGATTTGGTCATGAAGATTGTTGATTCTGATGAAGTGTTTGAGTTGATGGATGCTAGGAAGCTCACTAAATTGTTCAGAGCTGGAGCTGTAGCCCACAGGAGGCATACAATCAGACAAGGGAAGAGAGTTATTGAAGTTGATCCACCACAAGATTATCAAAATGACCATGATGGTGATGATGATGATAATCAAGGGCATGGTGGTGGTGGTGTATCAATTCCTGAACCTATCCCACATGTTTCTGCACATCAAGAAGCACAAGCTGCTGAAGAGCATCAAACAAGAGAAACTGAGAAAGAGGATATGATGAATGAGGATAGTGACCCTAAGGATGGTGAGCCTGTGGAGCCACCTAGGGGTAAGGAAGAGCAAGAAGATTTGGATGATGATGAGATCAATGATCCAATTAGGTATGATGGCCCAATCAGCAGTGTTGAGATCAGTGACAATGAAGATGAGGTTGAGGAAATGAACATGGAATCAGACAATGCTGAAGGAGCTCAATGCATGGACTTGGTGGTATATCAAGGTTCTATCATCACTGAACCTTCAGACACTGAACCCACACCAGCTGCACCCTTCTTTGACCATACTGTTCATGATCACATTAACCAAGCAGGAAAGTGCATACTATCTCAAATGGAGGAGCAGAGCAAAGTCACACAGGCATTGCTAAAATATTTTGAATTCCATCATCCACAAGACAAGAAGTTGAAAGCTGATATTTGCGTGAGTCTTCAAAAGCTCACTAAACAAATGAGCAGTGTTGTCAAGGATGCAGACACTATTGTGCATGCAATCAAGGAGAGCCTCCCTAGAATAATCTCAGCAAACACAGATTATCTTGAGGAAAAGATTGATGAATCTACAAAGGCAACAAGGGACCACTTCAATCTGATGGAGAAGAAGATTGAACTCACTGAGCTGAATTTAAATATCAAACTGGACAGACAATTTGAAGAGACTGATGGAAGGATGAAGAGTGTGGAAGAAACCCTGAAAGATATCCTCAAGGCTCAACAAGAACAAACAGAAGCCGATAAAGCCCTCACTGACCTTCTTGTTTCCAACTTTTTGGGTGATGCCAAAAAGGGGGAATATTCTGGAGGAGTAAAAGAGCAAAGAACCCAGCACAGCCAAAACAAGTTCAGCCAAAGCAGAATGCAAAGAGGAGGTACTTCCAACCCAACTAATGTTCTTTCAGCAGCTGATATGGATGAATTTAACAAGTTTTTCAAGGCTAGACATTGGGCTAAACAAACAAGTAGACAGGATGCCCTGTACTATATTTTGTGAAGCCAAGAAGAAAGGGGAAAAGATTTTGAAAGCTGTGAAGAAGAAGAAGGGCGTTAAAGGAAGAGATCTGACTATTCAAGAATCAACAGAGGAATTTGTAAGGTTGTTCATGGATGGATCATTTGGAGAAGACACAAAAGCAAACTATGAAAGAGCATGGAAGAAGTGGCAAGAGTGGAATGACTATATCTTCTTTCCACCTCCACCATCAAAAAGAAGATAATCTCTTTGACTGAGTGTATGTTGTTCTGAGTTTGATAACTATGATTGGTGTTGTAAAACATTCTTAAAGCATTTGAGTAAAGTCATTTTTACTCTTTGCTCTTTTTCAATTATCTGTGTTGTTTGTTTTGGCATCATCAAAAAGGGGTAAATTGATAGGATTGATTGTATTAGGTTTTGATGATACTATAGAATGATTGTTTAGATAATTGAATGATTAGTATGAAGGTTGTATATAGTAACTTAAACAGGTTAGGTTGAAGATTCAGGCTTGGAAGATTCAACTTTAAAGAAGCAGTCTAAACTGGAGCAGCTTTGCCAGAGGCAATCGAGGCTGAAATGATGCAGAGGCAGTCAAGGTTGGAAAAGACGTAGAGGCAATCGAGACTGGAAATGGACAGAAGCAGTCAAAAATGGAAATGCACAAAGGTAGTTGAGATTGAAAATGCATAGAGGCAGTCGAGGCTGAAAATGCACAGAGGCAGTCGAGACTGAAGATTCACTGTAGCAGGTGAGGGAGCAAAGCAAGGAAGCAGCTGAGGTTGTAAAGACTGGAGGCAGTCGAGACTGATATGTCCGAAGGCAGTCGAGACTGAAGATGCATTGTAGCAGTCGAGGTAGACTCATCTGTGTCAAAATCAGTCTTGTCAGAACCAGTTTAGACAAAGTAAGCTGAGACAGACCAAGTCTAGGTTAACCAAACCAAGTTAGCATGCCACGTGTCAAATAAGGAGATTGCTCTGAACGAAAATTGGATAAATATTAAATTCAAATGATTTGAATTTAATATAAATGATTAGAGACGTTAAAGATAAAGATCACGGGATTCTGAGCCATGCAAAAAGGGCAAGACAACTTTTTGAAAAAGGAAATATCAGATTTGGAAACCGTAGTTCTGCAAGGAAGCTTTTTGAAAGCATGCACGAAAGAGGAAAGAAGACCAAGACCAAATCTATGATTTGCGGTATTCCTAAAAAATTCAAAGGAAGAGGAAGATCATTTTTTAACGGCTCTCCAACGGGTAGAATTTTCACTGAGAGGATAAATACCCAGACACGAAGAAGAAAGATAGAACTTTTTGAACGATCATTCTGAGAAGTCTTCGTGCATTGTCTGAGCTTAAATTCTACATCTAGAACACTGAGCCAAAACCTAGCTGTCAAGCTACATCAAGAAGGGCTCAAGATCACTGTCTTGTGATTCAACAACAACAACTCAAGATTATCCATTTTTTGAAGATCAGTGAAGTGGTGCATCCATGAGGGACTGAAGAGATCAGTGAAGCCATTGCTGTGAGGGAACTGCAAGCTGGTGAAGCAACGTGGTTGTGAAGGATCAAGGCAGCAGTTGAAGCAGGCATAGGGGTGAAGGACTGAACCTGTTGAAGCAACTCGAGGGTTGTGAAGGAACAGAAATTGTGATAGCAGTTGAAGACACATTGTCAAAGGAGCTGCATTGGGATTTACAATCATTAAGTTGATTGTCACTATT
>JAOWBR010185086.1:0-10459 GCA_028571145.1 Dionaea muscipula | reverse complement strand
GTTCATACTCTGTGTTATCTTTGATTGTCCACACTCTTTGCTTGAGATTTATTTTAATGCCGTGGTTTCTATTATTCATTAATTATACCCCCATGAACTCTGGTTGGTTTGTTTGACTTTATGAATGAGTTTGGATCTAGTGAGGTATTTGTCTTGGACTTGTGAAAAAGAGAAGAGAATGTGATTACATTCGGAATGAGATTATATTCCACTTGAGGATTGAGAGAAAGTTTGGGGTTACATTCAGATTAGAGTGACCTCGGCCGCGCGGGTGAAAAATCCCGTTGTGACACAACATCCTTGGGGAATCCATTGATCACGGATGACTCGGATGGTGCCTTCGTGGTTGTATGTATCTCGGCCGCCATATCGGTATACACGCCACGTTAGGGCGAGGACCCCACGATTGTGTTGTTTTGCTGATGGCATGTGAGATTCTGTGTGGTGCACATACTTTGATATGTGCTAGGGTTATGATTTTAGAGATTGTGTACGTTATCCCGAGCATACATGTGATTTAAGGGAATCTTGTTTCTAACTGTTTATTGAGACCTTTGATCTGATTTGATCACGAGATTCATTGAGTTACCTTATATTCGTTGATTTGTCTCATTTCACTGGTTCCTGTTCTATTATACTATTACTTTGTATGTGTGTGATGACCATGTTATACTTATGATCTCTGATTCATTATGTTTTGTACTCGGTTCGTCACCTTGCTTCTTTGATCTCATTCCATGGGTTAGAACTTGTAACTGTGTGGGTGGTCCCCTCCTGTTTTTCCCCGATCACCTCCGTGCTACGGATTAAGGTGGTCGAGTTATTACTTACGTTTGACTTGGACCATCCCCACAACCCCATGTTATTCTTGAGCTATATATTTATTTATCTAGCATGAGTTGCTTCCTATCCCTAACCTTGTGTACACCCCCAATTGAACTTGTGATTTCAGGTAGCTGATTTGGCTAGCAGGATGCGGAGGGGAGACGACGCGCCTCTTAGGAATGATTATGTTATTCTAGTTTTTTAAGCACTCGAGTTTGATTTAGTGCTTCAGGATTCCATACATGATTGTATGATTTAAGTTTGATTTAATGATTTTAGTCTTCCATATTTGAGATTGATTTATGAGGTTCATTTGATTTGATTCCATCCATGCGCATTGATTAGTCTAATGGTCCACTTTGGAGGCCCCTTTGATTTGGGTTCTGTTTCATGATGTTTTTGTTGATTGGACCATTGGGTTGGTTTGGGTTTAGGCTTGTGCGGTCCGTGGTGGGGTCCACGGGACGTACACCGGTCCACCCGGGGTAGGGTGTGACTTTATCTCCTCCTTCAACCCACTGATGTAGCTTGAAACAAAAAATGCTTCATCAAGGTATGGATAAGCTTGGAGTAAGTCATACCTTCTCTCTTTAAAACCTTCATTGTACTTCTCAACTGTACCCGATTGTCTCATCTTCGTAAACTCTTCAACCTTATCATACTCAACCTTCTCACCAAACCATTCAATAACACTCCTGGAAAACTTCAGCCAGTGTCTTAGTCGATAGTCGCCGTCTGCCATGGCGAAATACCACAGTTTAGCTTTTCCCTTCATATGCAATGCAACCATCTCAACCTTTCTCTCCTTGGGAACAAGGTACAAGGAGAAGTACTTCTCACACTTCTTGATCCATGTAAGGGCTCCATCTCCTTCAAAGGTTGGGAAGTCAGATTTAGGCATATTGAAGTGGGGTTGTCTGGGAGGCAGATGGTAGTCATTGTGCTCTCCGTCTCCATATGGGTTAAGCTGGTAAGGTGGTTGGTTACGTCTGGGTGACAGACGATAAGCATCAAATTCTCCGTCTTTATGTGGGTATGCTTGGTATGGTTGGTTCCGTCTAGGTAGACGGTGAAGATCAACGTTTGGATATTGGTGATTAAGGTCATGTAATTGATGTGGGTAGTTATGGTTATGTGGATTTTGGTTGAATTGGTGGGGTTCAAATTGGAAATTGGGAGGCTGATGGTGAGGGATTTGTGGTGTAGTGTAACGTCTAGGTAGGTTGTCCATAGAGTGACTCACAGGGACAAACCCTGGTGGCTCATCAACAGGGGCAACCGATCGGGTCTCCAGCCTATCAAGCCTCTCTATAATTCTCTCTTGAGACACCCTCATATTATCAAGCAACGACAACAAGTGTCTAGAGATTACCTCTTGGTCACGTCTGACACTTGGGCCAAACCTAAGAGATTGAACCGAGCCCGCGTCTCCTTCGAACATCACTCCTGATCTCACACCGGGTTTCACCCCTTTGCCATGAGCTGATCACGCTGGAGCTCCGTGGTCGGATCTTCGGCATCGCCGATAGTGAGCTGGCCAGGTTAGCGCTGAAGCCTTGTGCGAGGCATGGTGAAACAACAATTCGATTGAGCAAAGTCAACAACACACATAGATCCCAATCCTGAATCGAACGCTTTTATACCAAGTTGTAATGGTCCGGATGGGATTCGGACCACTACTGCGGAAATGATGGGGATGGTTGAATATGGTAAATGGGTCTGGTGAATGTAACAGTGAAATTTGGGGAAGAACAGGAGAGAGAAGATGTGGGTATCGATGAAATTGGGTGAAAATGATTGGGTCAGATGGAAATAAGGGATATGATCAACGAAATGGGAATTGAATCAACCACTTTGAAACTGGATTGGAATCAACGAAAGAGGAATTGAATCAACTCAATCGGATTAAGTAACTACATTATTGACGCTCACAAGGGAGTTAGTCTCTACCTTGGCCTGGAAACTAAGGGGATCCTTTACAATATAAAAATTTTGATTGATTTTGCAAAAAGATTCTCAACTATTACATCCATGGGCTATTTATGGGCAAATTAAGGAAATAAAAGGAAAGATAAAGTGGGACCCAATGTCAGAGAATAATCAGAAGTGGTAATAAACTCTACCCAAAACTAACACGTGGCAAAGTGGTCTAAAATCTAGAATATTCATTTGCAGCATCGACCATGGGAAATGGCAGAAAGATCTACTGACGCTGGCGCATCTGGCTGGGGACACGACGTGTGTCCCAGACGGACCGTCTTAGAAGAAAAAGAGCGTCGTCTGTCACGGAAGTAGAGAGGCCAACGTCTGGCTGGGCTAGGACTGAGCTCCGTCTGGCCTGGATATGCACCATCTCACGTCTAACCTCCTCGAGACTAGACGGTAATGCCATTCGGGTTATTACAGTTCAGTCCTAGCAGCTTAACCCGTAGTGTGGAGGTGCTAAGGGGTAAACAGTAGGGGATCACCCACCACGGCTAACAAGGTCAACTCATGGAAAATAGGATCAAACAACGTATGACGATGTAGGAGACAACATGCAAAAGCTCAGAATGAGAACACAACAACAATCATCATACAAGCACAAGTCCGTACAGTCAAACGATTCATGAAGACCAATGGTATGAGAAATAAACGACAAACATGAACAAACAAGTCCCATCATCACACTCATATCATGATCCTCAAACCACGTGTGCATCTCCTGTTACGGCACACCATCTCTAAAATAACTCGTACATATCTATGCGTATGCCACCGGCACCATTTCTAAATATGTCATCACAGCAACGGTGTCACCTCAACGTACAACGTAACTATACCATCTCTATATGTACACTACAAAAAATAGCTTTTTACCGAGGGATGGAATCCCTCGCTACAAGTCAATCCCTCGGTAATCCGATGGTAAAATCCCTCGATAAAAATCACCTCGGTAATTACCGAGGGATGAACAAATCCTTTGATAATTACCGACGTGTTGTCATTTTCCTCGGTATTTCCCTCAGCAATAGAAGACCACGTAAAATACCGAGGGAAGATATAGTCCCTTGGTATATACCGAGGGATATTGGTCCCTCGGTAAATTTCCCGCGATAATACACGAAACCATATTTGCCGAGGGACTCTCTATCCCATAGTAATCCCTCGGTAATTCCCTCGGTAATCCGTCTGTATTCCCTTGATACATCTGTAAAATTACAGGTCATATCCCTCGGCAATCACTCGGTAATCCCACGGGACTTCTGGTGTTTTTTTTTTTTTCCTACAGAATTCTGCTACAATATACTCAAATAAAATCATATACATAGTTTCCACAGATGGAAGATCCACAACTTCCAACATACACCAAACAAACACCAAATCAAAATATACATCAAATCATAAACCAAAACATCATCATCATCCTCAAAAATATTTAGAACAAGTATAAATTAACTACAAATTGTCAAAATGTATAATTATCATGTTTCTAACACAAATTATTATCATGTTTCTAACACAAATCATCATCATCGTCATCATTGTCATCTTCTGAGGCAAGGGATGGGCTAGGAATGGTAGAGGCCGGGGGTGACGTGATTCTGGTCGGCTCAAGCGTACTCGGGAGCGGTCCGGCTCGAGATGATTTTGGTTCGTGGGCAAGTGCTTGGGTTTGGATGATTGGAGACACGCTCGTGATGGTTCGTGATGCTTGGATCGATCTTGGACGTGATTTGGAGGTGCTTGACCTTCTCCGAGGTCTGCTCAACGCCCTTGAAGCTGCTCGGAGCATTCATGGTTGCTCATGGTTGAAGACGTGTTCGATGGAGCTCGCCCTGGTGGAAACACGGCCTGGGGCCGTGGCCATGCCGAATTGGCACACCCATGCTTTAAATGGAGGCCAATTGATTAAACAACCAACGCCAAACACAACCAGAGTTTTTGGTCCTCCCCGCATGTGGGAGCCACCGGTCATTTCGGGCACTTGCTGACTTAAGCATCAGAGTGGTCTCCTCGGGGTCACACCTCGGGGTACCCTTTAACGTTGTTTGCTCATCCATCTCAGGTCACCGACGACGGGATGCCACACTTGGACGAATCGGAGTCACCTTCAGATCATCTTTCACTTCTCCCCCGAGTCAACCAAGTTCTTCCTCGACCGGAGCCGCATTTGCTATATTGACATCGGGACTTGGATTTATACCTATGCAAAGTTCTAGGTCTAAACCGAACCCAGGATTTCTCAAATGTAACAAACAACATAGCTAAAACTCTAATATTGTGCAAATCTGGTGCCTTACTAGACAACAGTTCAAACGGAGATGACATACTAAGCATCAGTGTAGGCATTAAATTAATGAGATATGTTGCATATACACAAACATGATACCAAAAGTGAATAGGCAGAGAAGCTTGATGCATCATGTGTAGTATAATCTAATGGAACAGTGACAAGGTAACCGATATGAGCTCAAGAGCTCTGGTGAAGTTGGGGTGAGATTGACAGAGTTTATGTTGAGGGAGAAGAGAATGAGATGAGAATCAGACGAAGGGGAGGTGAGAACAGAGTTTGGTGAAGGTGAAATTGGAGATGAGAAAGAGACTCTAGAAATGGGAAGGCTACGAGACAGAAGATGAAGGTGAATTGGGGTTGAGAAATCAGACTCTAGAGATGAGGAGAAGCTATCAGACGTGGGAAGGAAGATAGATAATAGGAAAAAGATCAATTCTCATTCAACATCCCTTACAATTACAACTCTCAGTCCTTTTATAGGCTTGATATTTAGAAATAAAGAAAAAAATACAAGAATATAAGAAAATTCCATGTGTCTAGAGGGGACCAGGAATAATCCCAACCAATTGTACTATTCTGACATTCTCTCTTCAATTATCTCAACCGAATCCAGCTCAGCACGTGAGAAGGAAAATGGCTGGTGACGTTAAGAATACCCGTGGCGTCGCCTTAAGTCTTGTGGGCTATGGCGTGAATAAGAGAGGCGGGGCGTCAAGCTTAGCTGGTAAACTGTGGCGATGAGTTGGCCAGTTAATGCCGTGGCACCAACTTCAAGTATCTTCTAGAATTGAGCTCTGATAGACAAGTGAATTCTTGGAAATAATCATAAGGATGTAAGAAGACGATTGATGTGCCACGGCGTCAAGGAATCATCCTAGTTTGCTCAGAATCGATGTTTGTCGCCACCATGTACTGCTATCGCCTCCTAGTCTCCTGAGGTTGCCGCCACTATACAGAAGGGGTAGCGTCGCCACCGTGCCTTGGTTATTGAAAGCTGAAGCCCTGAGGATTATCATATTACAACTCCCCCATCATTCAGAACCAGCTTGTCCTCAAGCTGAAAAGTCAGGGAATTGCTTGGTGATGAATGTGGCATCCTCCCATGTGGTATCCTTTGGATCAAGGTTCACCCATTGGATGAGGCATTGTTCTACCTTCCTTCCTTTTCTGGTGATGACCCTCTGATTAAGTACAGCTTGTGGGTCAACAACCATATGGCCTTCGCCATTCAGAAGTGGAGGCTCTGGAGTTGAATTGCTCCCTGCCGCCACGCAGCCCTTGAGAAGGGACACATGGAAGACATTATGGATAAGTGAAGTGGGGGGCAACTCTAGATCATAAGCCACGTTACCAATCTTTTTGACCACCTTGTAGGGACCAAAGTATCGTGCGACAAGCTTGAGGCTTCTCCTCACCGCCACAGTACTTTGCTTGTATGGATGCAACCGGAGATAGACCATGTCGCCTACTTGGAATTCCTTCTCACTCTTCTTCTTGTCAGCATACGCCTTCTGCTTGCATTGGGCTCGGGTTAAATTATCTAGCAGTTGCTGGTTCAACTTCTTCCTCTTTTCCATCTCTTCTTCCACTGTTCCTACAACGGTGACGTGATCCATTGGAATGCCATGCTTTAGCGGTGGGTTATACCTATACAGTGCTTCAAAAGACGTCATGTTTAAGATTTTGTGGTAATGGGTGTTATACCACCATTCCGCCGTCGGCAGCCACAAAGCCCACTGCTTGGTGTCTTGCAAGCACATACATCGGAGATAATCCTCCAAGCATCACCTAACTCTTTTAGTCTGGCCGTCAGACTGAGGGTGATTGGAGGTGGACATGCAAAGTTTGGTGCTTCTTAGCCTGAACATTTCACCCCAAAATAAGCTTGTAAAGATCTTGTCTCTATCAGATATCAATGTGGTCAGGTAACCATGTAGCCTTGCCACTTGATTATGGTATAGTTGTGCCACCTTGGTTGCAGTGAACGGGTGACTGAGTGGAATGAAATGGGCATACTTTATAAATCTGTCCACGACAACTAGAATAGTGTTACACCCATGGGACCTAGGTAGGCCCTTAATGAAGTCCAAACTAATAGAATTCCAAGCTTGTATGGGAATGGGCAGTGGCTGAAGAGGTCCTGGCGTCGAGTTTAAAGGCTTGACTCATTGGCAAACGTCACAAGCCTTAATATAGGTATCCACGTCACTCATGAGTCCTGGCCAATAGAAACTTTCCCTCAACTTTCTCCAGGTCACCTCAATCCTTAAGTGTCCCCCATGGGGTGTGTCATGATGATCTTGGAGGAGTTGGGTTCTCATCTGACCGGTGGTGCCAACATATAGCTTCCTCTTATGGCGAAGCATTCCATCGTGCAAACTGTCAGGAGGTTTGGAGTTTGGGTCGGAAGTTAAGGTTTGGATGAGGCTTTGGGCATAAGGATCAGCTTCATAGCTTCCTTGTATCTCCGCCATCCAGTCTGGGACTACTGTCACCATGGCACCATATTGCTCTTTGTGGCACCGGGACAAGGCATCAGCCACCTTGTTCTCAATTCCCTTCTTGTATTCAATGCTTCCACTTTTGCACTGCCGCCAACACAGCTTTGAACTCCCTCTCATAAGTGGATAATTTCTTGTTCCGTGGTCCAAGAGCCTTGCTGAAAAAGGCTAGGGGTTGCCCTCCTTGCATTAGCACCACCCTAATCCCAGTGGTGGAGGCATCAGTCTCAATAGTAAAGGGCTTGGTGAAGTCAGGTAGGCCTAATACAGGGGAAGTACTCATGGGTTTCTTTAAGGAATTAAATGCGGCGTCAGCGGCCGATCCCCATATAAATGCGTCCTTCTCCAGCAAATCAGTGAGGGGCTTGGAGATGATGCCATAGTCCTTAATGAACTTTCTGTAATATCCGGTCAAGCCAAGGAATCCTCTGAGCCCTTTTAGCGTTTGCGGCGTCGGCCAAATCTTCATAGCTGCAACCTTTGAGGGATCGGTGGCTACTATGCCATTGGAGATGATGTGGCCGAGATACTCCACATGGCTCACAGCAAAGGAGCACTTAGACTTCTTAGGAAATAATACATGGCATCGGAGAACCTTTAAAGCAACTTGTAGGTGCTCAACATGCGTCTCCATTGTAGGACTGTAGATCAAGATGTCATCAAAGAACACCAAGATGAACTTCCGAAGATAAGTCTTGTAGACTTCATTCATTAGTGATTGAAATGTGATCGGGGCATTGGTCAAGCCAAATGACATCACCCTGAATTCATAATGGACGCCATGGGTCAGGAATGCCGTCTTATACTCATCGTCCTCCTTCATCCGTATCTGGTGGTAGCCACTCCTCAAGTCCAGCTTGGTAAATACCCTGACCCCTTCAAGTTCATCAAGAAAATCATTAATAAGGGGAATGGGGTATTTATCTTTAACGGTTACCTCATTAAGGCGGCGGTAGTCTACGCAGAATCTCTACGTTCCATCTTTCTTCTTCACCAATAAGATAGAAGAAGCAAACAGACTGTGGGATGGCTGAATAATGCCCGAGGAAAACATCCGTCCACCAACTTCTCTACCTCATCCTTCTGGAAATGGACAAGTCTGTAGGGGCGAAGGTTGACGGGTGTGGCGTTAGGAGCCAACGGAATAGAATGATCATGCTTCCGTGGTGGAGGTAAAGTCTTAGGCTCAGCAAAAATATCTTCATATTCATCCAACAAGCTCTGCACCTCTTGGGGTATAGCTTGATTGTTTGAGCCCTTCGCCATGGCGTCAACTTCTTCTCCCTTCGTCATGGCGTCACCCAGTTCCTCTTCTTCTACCAGTTACAACTGGCAGAGTACAACATCCTTAGCTCCTTTCCCGAGCTTCTTGGGCTTTTAGGGCGCCAACTGGCCAAACCTCTTCTTAATTCCTCTGAGCTCACATAGCTTACCATCCTTTATAAATGAAATTGTAAACTCATTGAGATCTATGGTGATGGGGCTATACTGTTTCATCCAGTCTAGGCCAAGCACGAGGTCACTAGTTCCCAAGTCGAGGATCTTTCGATCGGCTCGGATAGGTTTCTCGTTCATGGTCCGTGAAAAATCTGGGCACATGGCGTGGCTCGTCATGTTCTTGCCATTAGCTACCACCACCTTTAGAGGATTGGTGTCCATCACAGAACACTAAACCTCTTGGACCACTGTGGCGTCAATGAAACTTGAGGTGATGCCACTGTTCACGAGGATAATCAACTCTTTCCCTCCCATCATGCCCCTAACCTTCAGGGCATGTTGTGGCGTTAGGCTTGAGAGTTCTTGAATTGGCACTGCCTCTTCAACTATTTCATTGGAGTTGTCTCCCTGGGCATCCTCATAGATTTCTTCTTCTTCTCCCATCTCCATCTCATCGCCATCCTCCATGTCGTCGCCCTCCATATTCAGCAGCCTTGGGTTGCAACGATGTCCAGGGGAGTGCTTCTCCTTACATCTAAAGCACTTCCCTTGGGATCTCAAGTCAGAGTAGGATGGGTTGGTGGAATTGTAAGGTTTTGGTTGGTTTGCGTTTGGGTTTTGGGTGGTGTTTGGTCTTGTGGCGGGGGTTGGAGTAGCTGTGCCGATGGGTTTACTGGTGTAAGGTTTTTGGGCAAAGGTTGGCTTGAACCTCCTTGCCAAGGAGTCTATCGCCATTTCTTGTAACTTAGCCTGCTGGAATGCCTCAGGAAGCGTCCTGGGCTTGAACATCTTAACCACCGCCTTGACCTCCTCCTTTAGGCCACCAACGAAACTTGAAATAAAGTACTCCTCAGGCTATTGAGGATATACTTGTAGCAGTTCGTATTGCCCTTCCTCAAACTTCTCAACATATTCTTCCACTCTTCCCCTCTCCATCAACCTGTTAAACTCTTCCACCACATCTTTCTGACTATCGCCCCCAAATCTCGTCGCCACAACCTCCTTGAACTCCTCCCAAGTTTTCAGCTCTTCCCTCGGCATGACTCCATAGAGCCATACTTCGGCCTTACCAGTCAGTTATATGGCCGCCATCTCTACCCTTCGCCACTCTTTTGTACCCATGATACTGAAGTACCGCTTCGCCCTGCGTATCCAGCTCCTCACCTCAGTACCATCAAATGAAGGAAAATCCAATCTCGGTAAGTGGTAATGATGCTGTTGAGGCGGGGGTTCAAATTGGGTTTGTTGTTGTTGTGGTGGAGGTTCAATAGGTGTATATGATGGGGTATACGGTGGGTGAATTGGTGGCATTGGTGGGGGTAAATGGGATGATGAGGCTTGGTTTTGGGTATAGTGGGGTTTATGGGGGTTTATGAGAAGAGGTGGGTATTGGGTTTTTGGTGGGAATTGAGGGGTTTGC
>JAOWBR010185075.1:0-10459 GCA_028571145.1 Dionaea muscipula | reverse complement strand
CGAACTCGTTCCTTCACAACATTGCGGATTTACAGACCACGACAGTACCAAACCTTAAGGAGCGCTGGAATGCCAGACTCTTCATTTCTCCTCATCACTTTGGATGCCCGACTCAGTGAGTCAACGATTCTCAAACGAAGGATCTAAAAGGACTTGGACAACAAGTTAGCCTCCAGCAAAAAGAATATCTAGCAGTTGCATCTGAGTTAATCTGGACCCTTGATCTTCTGAAGACCTCCTATTAGAGGATGACTCAACAAACTTCCACCAGCTCTTGTGTACACACGGATTGTAATTTTTCTCTATAAATAGGAGTGATCATCATTTGTGAAAGAGTCTTTGCATTTGCAGACCTATAGCTATTGTATTCCCTGTTGCATCCATTCTCGCTTGAAGCTGTAATCAAATTTTTAGAGTAAATTGAGAATTAAGTTAGAGTTTGATTCCAATGGAGATTTGGGACTGATTTCTCTGTTTTGCATTTCATCATCTCATACATATTCAAATCATTAGAATCCCACATTTCTACAGACTCATTTCTTATTACCTCATCATCGATTTCATCTTCATCCAAACCCATTTCACCGTCAATTCAGAGAGTTAGATCTAGATCTGTGCTACATGCAAGGAGTTGAGCGCGGTAATGGAGGTTGAGTAGATGTGGACCAAGCAGTGCTCTCCTCTGTGAATTCTTTAGCGAACTTCGATTCTTTAGCGAACTTCGAAAATCGGACGACGATCGATTCCGGTGATCGGAGATCTGAGTTCTGAGATTCTCATTGTTTTCTCTCTTATCATTATCTCGACTGTGTTGGAATCATTGTGAGTTTTCTTTGTTCTTAATTGAGTTTAGTTCTCTTGTGTGTTGTGCTCAATTTTGCTCTGAGAGCTTTAACGAGCTCTGATATGGAATTCTCTTCTGTGCGCCTTTAACCCAAGATTCTTGTGGTTAGATATAATCAAGAAGAGATTTGATGATTTAGATAATCTTGAATGCATGAGAAATAGCCTGTTTGATCCATTTAATTTGGGTTGTATTTGGTAGAATTGGTGTATCTTGAGTGAAAAGCAATTGGTTGAGAGTCGTGTCTGACAAGCACGTGAGTCATTAGAACAGGTTAGGAAAACCTGAGGTGACCGATTCCTTAGGTAGAGGCTTATGTGACTAGTGATAAGACAAGGGTGGACCAAGCCTTTGTTTTCCAGAACCAAGATTAGACTCTGTGAGACCATACCTTCACACGTTGAGTTTGGCACGTGAGAGGCCTTGGTCTTGAACGCACTCATTACTCTATTATAATCGAAGGCGACATTGCCGACTTTGTTGGATTGCAGCAGAGAACCGCAGTAGCTATATTCACTCCTATTACCGCCTCTTTGTTATTTGTTACCGACTCTTCACCCCCCCTAGAAACCTTTTTCTTTTATCACTTTTAGATAAGTTAGTCTAAGTTACACTTCACACAAGTCTTTGTGGTTCGACCCCTTGTTTGTCATTTGCTACTTAGTTGTTCAAGCCTGGAAAAATTTTCGTTATCTTTGATCCTGTGATCGTATTTCTAACGACGGTACGGTCGTGATCATGTTGCATTGCCATCCTCCACAGCACACGCTGCCACATGCCTCCGCAATCTTCCTCACGCGCTCATGTGTCGCCGCAAGTGTTCCTCACGCACCCACGCCCCGCCGCCACCTACGCTCGCCTCGGAGACAACATATCCATCTCGCCTTGCTGTTTTTTTATTCCTTCTGCCACTCGTGCATACTTATCCTCTTTGGTTGGGTTTTGCTGTGTTATTTCCTCTTTTGATATGATGATGGTTTTCCTATGTGGGTTTATCTATTTTCTTGTTGGTTCTCTTTGATTGGTTCCCTGCTTCGGTGTTTGGGTTATTTGGTACCTTTATTGTGTTTCTTCTTTATCAATGTTCTTGTGAGGTTGGTGTGTTACTATATATGAAACTATATTGCTACCGAGTTTAGTTCTACTTTCTCGAAGGTTGTTCTAATCACTACCAAACTGATCGACATACATTGAAATGGTAATAATTATTTTCAATGACATAAGTTGGTACTAATGTCTATTCATGGGATGAAATTGGATGACCATCTGGACGAGCATGGTCCTAGTGTTGAGAAGGCTCCTGATAGCGCCAAGGCATGGGCTCGTGTAAACGCTCGTCGTACTCGCATGATTAACTCTATGAATCCTTGCGTAGTTGACCTTGTTACTCATTGTTATATGTGATATAGTGAAACAACTATGAGAATATTCGGCTCTCTTATATGCGGGAAAGGACAACATGAATCAGAATTGGGTAGAATCGGGTGTATGATGTTTTTCGGTCCTTCTTTTGTGCTCAACAGGGAGGTGCTACATTTGGTGTATCAAGAGTTCAATGTCTTGATGTCTATTTCTTCTCATCTAGCAACCATGTGTCAACAAAGACAACAACTAGCTATTATGGCTTTTGTTAGTGGCTTGCGCCTTGATCTTGATTCTGTTCGTTCTCAGATCTTGGCGAGTAAAAAAACTTCATTGATAGACTTTTCTCGGGCCAACTGCGCCGTTCGGCCATCGTTTGGGTCAGTACACAATGGTGGTAATCGTGTCGCGCTTGCGAGTTCTTCGGGGTCACACAGCTTGTGGCCGAGGTCAAGGAGGTGATCAACCTTTTTGTACTCATTATCGGCGTTCGGGTTACGTTGTTGAGACTTGTTTTCAATACCACTACTATTCTTGATAGTCGATCAATTTACTCTCATTATAGAGCCCCCGATCATACCCATGACTGATGCTTCAAGTTACATGACCAACCATCTGCTCCTCAATCCGCTAATGTTACTCCTGATAGTCCGATCGGGTCGTCGCGCCTACTTCTCTGCCATTCGCTTTTGTTGTTCCCTCTGCTCATTTTGTTGTTTTTCCTCGTGTGTGGCTGGTTGATTCCTGGAGACATATGATTGGATCTTTAGGTATGCTGCCAAATTATTCTCCCATTTCGTCATATCCTGATGTCCGGGTGGCTGATGGCTCGTATGTTCTGGTCTCGTGGTCGTCTCTCTTACTCCTATCTTGGCTCTGACCTCAGTTTTATATGTTTGTGTTCTATCTTTTAACCTATTATCTCTCAGTGTTCTAACCTGGACTCACCTTTGTCGTACTATGTTTTTTTGTGATTGTTGTGAATTTAGGATCTCTTGATGAGGGAGACTATTGGTAGGGTCCAACATAAGAATTGGAGGCAGAATCACCTATCATCGCGTGTCCTAGTATCCCCACCACCACTTTTGATCTACATTATCGTCTTGGTCATCCAACACTTTCTAGTCTAAAGCATTTGTGTCCCCAAATTCAATCTTTATCTCATCTATTTTGTGAGTCTTATCATGTAACGACCCGACCCGTTTGTAAACACGATTATGGTTAATAAAGATTATTTTAACTAAATTAGAATTTGTCATGAAAAAACAGGACCGTCTGGAGTTTGCGTGTTTATATGATGTTTGACTACCTTCATCTTGGAAAGAGCGATCGTCTAGGATTTGTAGTGTTTTGTGTGAAGATTGCCATTAAAAGAATGTGTGAAACAGTTGATAGTTGATGACCGTCTAGCCCAATTGATGATTGTTTTCTAGAACTTGCAGTTTGTGAAACAGTTGAAGGAATATGTGTTGGGGGACTGGCTTGACCATCTAACTTATGTGGAGTAGTGTCACCGTTTGCAGCAAAAGGAGGTTGTGAACCGTCTTCAGTTGACATCATTTATGTAAAGGTTTCGTGAATTGCCTACAGGTTTGGAAGTGGAGTACCATCTACATTGCCTGAGAATGAGCACCGTCTTCAGCTTGGTGGGAAGCGTAGACGGTGGACAAGGGATGAGTTACTTTGGGATATAAACGGGCGTCGTCTAGCTCGGAAGTACTCTTAAAGCGATGGAAACGTATGGAGACCAAGATAAAGTTGTGTGAGGACCCGATTTGGATCAACTTGAACACATGGCAATGATGCTTAAACATCTCGGTTGAGTTACGATAAATTAGTAGTGTAAATGTTTTTCAACGACTAAGAGTGAAACAATATCTTATTATTATATGGTGTAAAGTAGTGCGAACACACAAGGTTGAAAAGTTAGCAAAAACGGAAAATAGTGTGAACACATACGGTTCAAAAGTCAGCAAAAACGAAAAGAGGTGAGAACACGACTTTAGGGGTAATTGGTTGCAACTTCACGTGAAACAACATGATGGGTTTTACTATTGGCTGAGACTATAATTACCCCTTATGAGAACTAATTAGAGTTTCCTCTTCCCAAACACTGGAAGTGCATATACTTGAAGAACTCAAGAACTAAGGAAAGAAAAAGAAAGAGAAAGAGGAACTAGAAGAGGAACTGAAGAACACGAGGAACCGTGTAAAGAACTTGAGTAAATCCTCTGAATGTCGATTCGAGGTAGAGGAATTAGTGTACTGCTTGTGTATGTGCATGTAACACTCTGTGGATTGAATGTCTTGACATGGTTTATGCATTTGTAAATGTTTTCATATGAATCCATGTTATGAAGTGTTTTTCTGGAATGTATTGCAAGTGATTTCACCGATTTTATGAAATGGTTTTGGCAAAAGATACACTGTTTTGGCCATTGATGTGGCGTGTGGTTTCAAAAGGTTTGAGAAACTGGTTTTGAAACCAATGCTATGTACGAAATGTGTTTAGTTTAGGGCATGGTGTCCTCCTAGGTGAAAGACCCGAAACAGCTATCTTGATAGTCGGTGCGCCGTTCGTCGGTTTGAGGCGGGGAAAGTGTCGTGTTCGAGGGTTGCAACCTGTGGTTTGAGTCCACACATAAGCCGAGTATATGAGCATTATGTTTTTAAGCTGAAGGCTCGTGGACGATAAATTTACGATGTGTTTTGATATTGGAGTTTGAAAATGTTGAACTTTTGAATTTCCGAGGTCTATATTAAGTGGCATTGTGAAATGACTTTGTTTTTGTAAACATGTGATTTATTGTCTATATTCCCCACTTAGAACTGATGGATTATTATTGAATCCAAGTGAGATGCATTGCATGTAGTCTAGCCTCTATTTTTTCCTACTCAGCTTCGGCTTATCACGTTGTACTCACCATTTTTCACGAAAAGGACTCGCGGAGCTATGAATGAGCTAAGGAGAAGACGTTTTCATTAAGTTTTGAGTAGACGGGGGATTAAAGTTGTTATTGTATTGGGTGGGATTATTGTGTTTTGGGTTTCATGTTCATAAATTGTAATTCAACGATGGTTAATGTATATATATAAGATGGAAGTTGTGAAGTTTGAATCCTTGTGATTTTCTTTGCTTTACCCGACCTCGCATTCTCAGGGCCATACCCGTCCATGTTAGATGGCTGGGATATTATTGACTAGTTTTTCCATCTGGGTTGTATCCATGCCCGTCTATGGTTGGCTAAATGACCATCCATGTAGCAATTGAAAAAATGACTAAACCAATAGGCTTCTCGTAGACCTATACACAAATTGTAGACAGATTGTCGTCTACATAGTTCCACTGGAACCCAACTTGGTCGTTGACCAGGGTTCCTCGAGTTCGAAGATTATGCACATGATAAGAGTTTGATTATTTAAGATATGTACGCCTAATCCAATTTTGGAGGTTAATCTGGGTTAAGGCGTTACATGTCAGATTGTCAAAATCATCGAGTCCCTTATATTTCTAGAGTTAGTAACCGAGCCTCTGCTCCTTTTGAGTTAGTTTATTCTAATGTTTTGAATCATGTCCTCTTGAGTCTAAAGTTGATTTCTATTATTTTGTTTTCTTTGTTATGACTATTCATGTATGATCTGATTATATTTAATGCAAAATCGTTTTGAACTATTCTGCATCTTTACTGTTTTTATGCTGAGATTCAGGCACAATTTTCCCTTCTTATCCGCATCTTTAGGAGTGATAATGGCCGGGAATATTTTTCCTCGTCTTTTACCTCGTTTCTCACCATCATGGGGTTATCCATGAATCTTTGTCCTGATATACCATCACGTCACAAAATGGAGTTGTCGAACGTAAAAACCGTCACCTATTAAAGGTAACCTGAGTCCTTATATTGCGGATGACGGTACCTAAAGTGTTCCGAAGTAAGGCCGTCTTGACTGCCACCTATGTTATAAATCGCATATCGTCCTCTGTTTTTCAAGGCGACATTCCTCACTGTGTCCTAACACCTTCCTAAATCCCTTTCATCCTTTTTCGCTTATGTATCTTTGGTTGCACTTGTTATGTTTGCGATATTCGCTCTCACCCTACCAAACTTAACCTCAACCCACTAACCACCACCGCCACCAAACCCAATTGTGGTGCGATAATCTTAGTTAGCAAATTCGGGAATAATACGGGTATTAAAATACGGATAGATTGAATTAGTATGTAAATTTATGTAAAATTCGTGTATTATACGCGTATATAATACGTCATTTTAAAATACGTGAATTTTACTAACAGACCTAGTAGCTGGATCTGTTCAGTTGTTTGCTTCCTTCATTTTCTTCAAAAAGTTGGGTAGGAAGGTAAAGGCTATCCATAGGTTTCGCTTGCCCTTACTTAACTAGGTTAAAAGTTATCTCTAGCCAAAAAGGTCCAAACATGATTTGTTTTTCTAATTTCCAGTGGGGTGTTGCTTATAAGATCTCAAAGGAGGAGGATAAACAAGCCGCAATAACAGTATGTTCTTCAAGTCCGTCATCATTGCCATTTTGACATCATATTCTCTTTTATTGTTTCATCCGTAATTTTAGTATAAGCTATTGTATGATGCATGTAATGGCACACAGCATTTAGAAGTCAGGGAGAAGCAGTACGACCAGAAAGCTTATGTGGATTTCTTCACAGTGAGTTTTCAAGTGTCACCACACCCATCATTTTGATTTTTTATTCAGCAAGAACAACCATGGACAAGCAACAATAAGTTGTTACCTTTCTTGGAAGTAGTTTGTACTTTGATTTCTTTATGGCACTCCCGTCAAAGGAGGATTGTTGGAGTAATTGATTCTCCGTGTCTTTTCTGATATAATCTACAACTATGGAGAACTGAAGGAGTCCACGGATTCAACGCCGGCTGTATCCGGGGTTTTGGTGTAAGTGTTGAAAGTGACCCCTTCATACTAGTATCATGTTTGTTCTTCCGAAGTATTTGATGCATGAAATCACGTACGTTTACATGATTATATGTTCTTTTCAGGTATATAGGATCTTCTGACAAGGATACCAACAAGAATTATCTTGGTCCTGCATCATTGGAAGAGATAGCCAAGTATGTGTTGAAATGTTCACTTTCTGATGCTACTTCCTGTACTTCCACTTATAAGACTCCCAAAGGCGAGGTAATTCGAGCCAGCTAGAGGGGAAGACCGATCCACAACGGGAATGGGCCCGCCTGGCCCGGCCCCACCGTCCTCCCCCTGTATTTCCCACAACACCCCTTCTCTCATGCACCCCCCTCCTGTTGCCCCTCTTACTCCCCATCATGTTGAATAACAGGGCTCCCCAAAGGAGTAAGCTGACCTGCTTGCTAGGTGATAGACAACTTTCTTTTTTATGCACACTTGAAATCTGTTTGAATGTCGAGATGGCCAACTCTGCCCCCGTTTTTTCCCGGATTACTTTCTGCAGGCAAATTGTGCAAGCAGAAGGCCCTTCAGGGCCTAACAGAGAATACGTCTTTCAACTGGAGAAATCCCTTCTTCAAATAGGTCTGGTCTTCTTTCAAGGCCTAGCCTTCTCAGTTTCATGCAGATCTTCTCGGTTTGCACTTGCCGGGCCTGCTGCTTTGAACAGTATCTGAATTTTGTTGGTGCATTTGCTTAGGATGCAATGATGAACATGTGATGGATCTTTCTGAGGCATTGAGACGCATTCTGTCCGAGGATACAAAATCTTGTTAGAGAAGAAATGAGCAATTCCATTCAGCCAAGCTCTATCGTAGATGAATATATTTGAACAACTTCATCTCCTTGGCCCAAAGTGGCCTCATTAGAACTTGTGATTTCATATTGCCTTGACCGAGGTTTGTTTAGCAATATGATACCACCTATCAGTTTAGTTGTTGGGAAATTGACAGAGGTTAGATATACAACAAGCTGCTGCAAAATGTCTAATATGGCAAGTAAAGATTCATACATGGATCAAATTGCTTGGGTTCCTTCAACGAAAGCATGAACTTTAACCCGACAAAGGCTGCATTTGCCATTGCGTAATTACTTGACGGGATGGTTTTGTACACGTATCTTTCGACTGAGGCGATGCAAGAGGGCAAATGTGTTGTATAAGGTTTCCAACATGTGGAGCGAAATCGGAACAATTCGGAGTTTGAGGATGAAAGATCAATAGCCGCTACGGGTAGTCCGTGTTGGCCAACACGGCTGTAGCGACTACCAGTGTTCAGCGTGTCGGGGGCTAAAAATTAGAAGCAGCTATGGGAAGCCCGTGTTGGTGAACACTGTCGTAGTGGCTATTGATTTTCGACGCGCAAGGACGAAGAAAAAGCCACTACCGGTGGGCCGTGTTGATTGACACGACTGCGGTATGGCTTGGGCTATTTTTTAGGGTTTTTATAAAACGTGAAACATGAGTTTTTCCTTTCACGACTAAATGAAGAAACACCACGGAGAGCCTGAGAAGAGGAGAGAAGGGAAGACCGTCATTCTCATCACGACATTCGATCACCAGGTGTTTGGAATTCGAATTGAGAAGAGATTGAAGAGGGTCTTGGTTGTCTTACTAACTCTAGTTTAGAGTTAATTGTTTCTTATTTTTTTGTATCCGAGAATTCTTGATTCTTGATTTTTCTGTAATTGGAATTGGGTTTTGATTTCTGACATCAAAGGAGGTTTTTCACGTAATTCGAAGTGTCGTGTGGTATTATGCTCCTCTATTCTATTGTTCCGTTATGTTCCATACAGATTCTTTACAAGAGACGAATTTGTTTTCGTATCTTTCGATTGAGATCGATAAGGTTTCACTGAACAAAATATCCCGAGCCTAGATGTGGAATTTATTTGGAGGTTCTGTTTTTGTATGGATGGAAGGAAAGGGAGGGGAGGGAAAGGAAATAGTAGTTTTTTTTTTTTAACCCGTATCACATTTGGGTTCAGCAACCTGTTAAATTTGTTATTGAAACAAATTCATGCACGTGTATTTTCCGTTGGTGGGCGTGTGATTAGTATGAATGCATGATTGTATAGATATTTAGGTATATCTTTTAACGACGTAAAAACAATTTACCTATAATGAAATTTCCTCTTTATGTTCAAAACAACCCCGAAATTATAGAGGGAATTTTGAAAACCCTATAGTTAAATTCGATGTATTTTTCTGAAAAGGAAGTTCAGTATTGGTATCTAAATGAAAATTTTAACAAATTTAACGGGTGTTCATATGTGTAAACAAAATAAAAATGCATGCGTTTTTATGAAATTATTAAAAGATGTTTAAGTGAAAATTAGTGGTGTTAATGATGTGAAAATACGAGGTGGTTATATGAACACAAATTAATACACAAATTTTGATATTGTACTACTCATCGATCTCACTATTCATCTAATACCACACACCGTCCATATTAGGCCCATCACTCCTCAAACCCTACTTTTTTTAATTTTTAATCTCAACCATTTATCCATCTAAATTCAATGGTTGTAAATAGGTGTCATAACTTGTCTATTAACTTATGTTCATATAACCATTGGTGAAAACAAACCTATGATTTCTGTTAATGTGAACCATGTATTATCCCAATTTAATACTTTATGGGGGCCAACATAGTTGAGTTGCTTCCCATTCAGTGTGATGCTAAGTGGATTAGATTTTTCACATGTAAACAACTGTTTGTCCTCTGTTTGTTTACATGAATCATAATTATTTTACTGATAAAAAATCGTGAACCATGAACATGTAATAAATTAATATGACAGGGTATGTTACATGCATGATGTATTAATTAGGGAAAGAATCAACTTTCTTTTGGGAAATTCATTTAATTAAGCAAATTAACTTCATGCATGTACAAGTATCAATTAGAGTAATGAAATATTTGAATGGTATTTCCAGAAAAATATCACATCACACTACAATTCTCCATAAACGTATGCATGTATGTGGATCAAAAGGGAAACGAATTAAGCGTAATTAACTCGTGGATGTTATAATTTAATTACCTACGCACGCACACAACTATAAATACTAGCTACTCGCGACATCGTTTTTATTATCACTCCTGCATATATATATATATAACATTACAATATATTGTGAAAGAAGCGATGGCTAAGACTGTAGATGTGCTCTTTGTAGGAGTTTTTTCATTGCTTCTCATATACGGTACATTTTATTATTAATTTCTGCTCTCTCTCTCTCTCTCTCTCTTTTTTTTTTTTTGTTTTTTTGATTGTCTTGATCATATATGT
>JAOWBR010185064.1:0-10460 GCA_028571145.1 Dionaea muscipula | reverse complement strand
TAGTTATATTAATATTAGCATTAATATATACGTGCCCATATATCCACGTGGTTCGATATTAAGCGTCCACGCGTCGGATATTTTTCTGGGTATAACACTCGCCAAACCATGGGTGTAAACCGGTATGGCGGTCGGAGTACTATGCCATGGCAGGCTCCGTGCAGGTCGTCGACAAGACTTGAGGACGTTGTGACATACGGTAAAACCGTATGGCCGAAGCCGCCCCCGAAGGAACTTACGTTCGAGCTTACTCATAAACAGAAACACCTCACCACAGTCCACCTTAAACATAATAGACAACCTCACAGGATACCACTTGTCCACTCTAATCAAGAAATTCAAGGCCAACAAGTAGAAGTATGACTATCATGGGTAACATCATGATACAAAGGACACAGACCAACAATATATCACTAACATAAGAAACAGATTGAACACCATTACTAGAAAGAAGTAAACCATATAGAGCATGCACTGTATTGAAAGTGGAATCATGAAGGCCAAGAACGAAGGATAAGAGGGGTGAAAGAAAGAAAGGTAAGGACATGTACACCCCTCACCTGGTGTCCCGCTAAATCCAAGCAGGCACTAAACATGTCACCACACTCCGTACACGGTCACATCACCACCTATATGACAAACTAACGGAGAAACTCACCAAATACAAAACAAACGCGTGACTATGCAAAATAAGGCTCAATCCTCAACACGATACATCTAGCATGTACTACTATCGCCCCGACACAATCAGAACCCCAAACCATGCTCAACATCCCTCCTAGAATGTTTATGAATCGTGCTAGGAAGATCAAAGTGCAAAACGCAGGAGTTTGGATTCATGAAAAACCAAACAATAGGGGTGGACATCCTCAAGGACATCCCCCATAGTGTTTTTGCAATCAAAATGTAAAAGAAAAAGAACAAAGGCTCAGTGGGACATCCCCCGTTCAATCGTGCAGAAAATACAATGGTGGACGTCCTCGAGGACGTCTACCTTACGGATTTCTACAGAATTAAATTTTGCAGAATTATTTTTCTGCTCAATCGAAAATCACCAACAAAGACCAACCAAAATCCCATCAATCTACCCAAAAAATGTGCATCAAAAGGCACCTAATCAAGCCCCTAAACGATCCCCAAACAAACCACACGCAAATCTCAACCCATGACAAAACCGATTCAAACCGAAGATGGAAAACCTACCCCGAATCCGAAAAATCGATGTCCACGCTTCACGGGCAATCCAGACACGATCTAATGCTCCCCTCTAACCAATCGGCGACATGAAATCACAGAGAAATCACCCCATCAGATTTTGGCTCCATTGACAAAACCCATCAAACGAAAAAAGAGGAGAAAGGGGAAAAATGAATCCGACACAACATACCCCGATGATGATGCCAATCCCAATCCAAACTCCTCATCGCCGATCATCGAGCACTGATCTCCTCCTGCTCCTGTCGTCGCTGGCCATCCAAGGGAAAAGGGAAGGGAATGTGAGAGAGGGAGAGAAAGAAGGAAAGAGAAAGTGAAAATGGGAGTTACGTAAGGGAGAATTTGAAAACCCCTAAATCTGATTATCTTTATTGCAATGGGGTATATGAGTCATTTTCCCATCTCCCACACATTAAAATCGACAAAAAGACTAAAAAGTGTCGTCACTGGGTTTAGAACCTACGACCACCAAGAACCAAGTGCGCTCTCCGCTTTCATCAACCCGGTTGGGCTAGATGAAAGTCTCGAGGACTTAATAACCCAATTATAATAAAAATGGGATGGGTTATCATAGATGACGAGGGGGAACCCACTGAGACGGTGAAGGTGGTGGGTTGCCCTCCCGATGAGCGAGCACAAGCCGTAGAGCCACTGGGGGAGATTATGTTGGTGGAAGGTGATTCCCGCTCCACGGTATAAATAGGAGCCACCCTGCAGGAGGCATCCCGACGACAGCTAATAACCTTTTTGAAGGAGAGCAGGGATGTCTTTACCTTATCGGCTGATGAGATGCCGGACATTGATTGAAGTATAATTGAGCATGCTCTTAGCACTAATCCTACCTTCAAGCCAATCAAGCAGAGACCTTCAAGCCAATCAAGCAGAGAAGAAGAAAGGTGGGTTCCGAAAGAAATGAAGTCGTTCAGATAGAGGTGCAGAAGCTTTTGGCAGCCGGGGTCATAAGGGAAAACCACTATTCGGAGTAGCTTGCTAATTCGGTTCTTATTAAGAAGCCCAACGGGAGTTGGTGGATATGCATGGATTTCATTGATCTGAACAAAGCCTGCCCGAAAGATAGCTACCCACTCCCTAACATAGATGCCTTGGTTGATGCCACCTCGGGACACAAAATGCTGAGTTTCACGGATGAGTTCTTAGGATACCATCAAATCATAATGAAGAAGGAGGATGAGGAGAAGACTGCGTTAATAACGGACAACAACATCTTCTACTATAAGATGATTCCCTTTGGCCTAAAGAATGCTGAAGCGACCTACCAGCGCCTTGTGAATAAGATCATTGAGCCTTTCATTGGCAAGTGCATGGAGGTGTATGTTGATGACATGCTTGTCAAGAGTGTTACTGATAAAGAGCACATCACTGCCCTCAAGCCAACATTCTCACTACTGCGGAAGGACTCTATGAAGCTCAATGCCAGAAAGTGTGTGTTTAGTATGACTTCCGGCAAGTTCTTAGGGTTCGTTGTAACTTAGAGGGGCATAGAGGCTAACCTAGAGAAGATTCGGGCCATCCGAAACATAACTCCTCCCAACTCCCAGAAGCATGAGAAAAGTTTAGCAGCTGACAGGACAACTAACTGCCCTGAGTAGATTCTTGAACGAGTCTTCCGACAAGAGCCTCTAATTTTTCATGATCCTAACAAATCCTGAGGGGTTTCAGTGGATGTCAGAGTGTCAAACTGTCTTCGAGAGTCTCAAGTCTTATCTTGACTCTCCTCCTTTGCTCACCAAGCCTATCTTAGGTGATACACTGTTCCTGTACTTAGCCATTTCTAATAATGTTGTTAGTTCAATTCTCCTCAGAGAAGATGGCAAGGTTCAGAGACCGGTGTATTATACCAACCGAATCCTCAAAGGGGCGGAAGAAAGATACCCCAGAGTGCATAAGTTAGCCTTCGCTCTGGTGACAGAATCCATGCGTCTGAAGCCTTACTTATTAGCACATTTAATAGTGGTGCTTACTGACCAACCGCTACGGTAGATACTGCACAGACTTGAGATGTCTGGCAGACTCATTAAGTGGTCTATTGATGAGTGTGCGAAAGTGCACTCTTCACGCTTATAATTTGTGCCAAAATGTATGTTTTAGGGTCTTGCACACATGGAGTTACGTTGTATTTTATGTATGTTATGCGATGCTGCGTTATGTGTTTTCTTTGTCATTTTTTATGTTTTGTAGGTCGACCATGAGTCGAGACATTAACGGACTGAAATTTCACGTTTTTGATGATTTTCACTTAGCCTGAGACTCCCCAACGTGCTTGGACCACGCAGACAGACCTGTAGATGCGGCCCAGGACATTTAATGAATGACAAGGCCGTGTCACATAGTGACACGACCGTGTCACGCCTCCTTCCAGCTCTTTTTAATCTCCTCGTTCTACAGATTTGATCCCTCTCTTCGATCGACCCTAGGCTGCTGTAGACGATCCTGGAGACCTAGAAGGTGATAAAAATCCTCGGGAGCAAGACCGCAGATGTGACGACAACCATCCATTCATACTCGGCAGGGCAAATATACGGACAAGACGATCTTTAACTAGATCTGCATCATCCGGTATTATTTTTAGGCTTGGTTTGTAATGTTAAGACTTTTATTTATGTCGTTGTTCAGATTTGTGGATTGTATGTCAGATTGATGGTTAGCCAGTCGCTAGGGTTTTGATTTTATCAAACTGTAAACCTACATAATCTATTTTCGTTGGATTTGATTATTTTTGTTGATTGTGACAGTCGACTAGATTAGCTTGTTTAGGTTGAAACTCCGAGATACATTATGCCCTGCTCTACTTGAGATAGTGCATCCGTAAGCTAACTTTATTGTTAATCGTACCACATAATGAATCCGCGGTTAAACCCTAGACTTTTATCTGCATAAAAATAGAATTAAGTCGAACAATAAACCCTTAATCCGTGCGCAGTATGGTTGCAGGCTTGGGCGTCTGCCCTGGTGAAATCATGATACACACGACCGTGACTCAAGTGTCACGACCGTGTCTAGGTCTGAAAGCCATGACCGTGATTGGATTATCACGGCCGTGACGTGCTCCCCTGCACGTTGTCTTCCTTTCTGCAAGCCCTGATCGAGTCACTATTTAAAGCAGTGACACTTATCTTTATTCCTTGCGTTTTAATTATTGTTTTCGGATATTTTAAACCCACTTTCATTTATCCTGCAACTAGGAACAAATTTAATCCAACTTGAGCGCCTTACAATTGTCCCTGTGGACTGACACTCGACTCAACTGCTATCTTCTATAGTAGGTAAGTCGTTTAAATTAAATATTAAAATTGACCGCTGACGACGCGGATCACTTTTTAGTACCGTTGCCGGGGACGGTTCGCTAAAAACTTGGGTTGATTTAATTTCTGTTTCTAGTTGATTAATTATTTATTTTTATTTATCTATTCTTTTTAATTCTGAGTTATCCTGTTCTATTTTCTGCGTTCTGTTAGTTGTGTTAATTTTTGTCTTGTTGTCTTAGGTTATCTTTGGACCTTGCATGCTTGGACACCGATTCTTGTGACCTAGACTTGGGACACGCTCGGGATAGGCCGTGATGGTCTTGTTTCGGTGTCTTATGACGAATTCGTCCTAAGGGGACATTCTGGATGAGTCACCTCTTGGGGGATGTCCTAAACTTGGACGGGCTGTTGGGTGGCTTATGCTCTCGGCCGGTGAATTTTGGATGAAGTCCTCGACTTGAGTCGCATGATGGGAACGTGGCCTCTTAAGGTGGAGGGCGTGTCGAGAGCAGTTACATGAGCAGTTGAGGCATGATTCTAGGGTGCGAGCGTATTGGCGTTTCCGTAGGAGGACGGGCTAGCTCTGCAGACGGTTTTTTGTGGCAGTTGAGCCATGATCAAGGGGGGGGGGGTTCACCCACGTCCTAGGACGTGGGTCTTATGTAACTGTTCTTGTAACCGTTCAAAAGGGGTATTTGTATTGATTGTCCGAGCTTTGTAAGGGGATCGAGGAATCAATATCAATCAACGTTTATATTTTTTCAGTATCGTTTTATCTTGCACTTAGCCGTTAGCCAGTAGTTTATAGTCTTAGTGTTTAACCATTAATCGAACCCATTTTGGTTATCCGACATAGAGTGGAATCCTCCTCCGGAACCCGATTTCGGCGATCGTAGGAGCATAACTAGCCAAGATCCTTTGGTAACATCAACAATTTGGCACGCCTGGTGGGATTCATCAATATGGTGGATACGTGACGCGACAATGTCAAGAACGTGGAGACCAGCGCTGGTCTCGTGATCCAAGACGATGTCACCATTGCTGGCGGCGACATCAGTAGTAGCACGGGTGCAGATGCCCCACCTCCAGTACCGCCAGCACCACCTCCACCTTAGGGAGAGGGTGGGATACTGAGGCCAGAGATCCTTCCACCATCGCTTCTACCGCCACCAACATCGGTGACCTTGGACACACTGCGGGTTATCCTTATTGACGTGATGGGTGCTATGTGCGAAGAGGTAGCTTCTTAAACTGAAGTTATAATACGAAATGTGATAGTCATGCATGCAACCCAATTTAATAATTTGTCTAGATAATTCACGGACCAAATTAGACAAATCATGGAATAAACTCATTATTTACTTGTGGACCGTGACATTAACCGTGGCCCATTGAATCCCAATACAGTCAATGACCCACGTAACGCGCAGGGGAATTTAGTTTCTCTATGGAATGCACCTAGGACCGAGGGGTGCAACATATACGCCCCTTTACGGGGTTGAGGCTCGTCACAACCCGGGGGGTCTAATCAACCCCAGATCGTCCCTCCATCAACTGTTTTTCCTCAGCGAAGAGGATTTAAACTCGGAGAGTCGAGTAATTTGGCTAACCCAGTGTCGACCCCATTGCGGTCGGGGCTCAATCTTCTTTAAGAGCAAGAACCGAGCATGTATGGCTTGTCCCATGCTGCTACTAACCCACACACAAGTCACCTTTCGAACGAACAAGGCGTAGATATCCCTCCATAAAATGATCAACGGGCTGGGGGGTATAATCCTATAGGTCGAACTGACCAAACTGAGGGGTATCCCCCAATTGACCAACGTGACCAACAGCCCGAGGGCTACAACCCTTTAGGCCCAAGTCCTGGGGGGGTATAACCACTTGGTCCGCGACGATCCTAATTTCCCAGGCAATCGTCAACTAGTGGTGCCCCCTCCTTCGGCCCCGCAGCAGGACGATCTCTGGGATCAAATCTTAGAAATCGTTCAAGGCCAGTTAAGACAGGGTGTGCAACCTATAACCAGGCCGACTTATAAAAAACCTATCCTGATTGGGTTGGCCATGCCTTTCCTTTTCCCAGGGGCTTTAAAATGCTCGAATTTACCCTATTCATGGGTACGGGGGACGTCTCCATAATAGACCATGTAGGACGTTTTACTATCCAAGCTGGAGAGGTAAATGATTTACAGAAGTTACGACTCTTTGGGAGTTCACTCTCAGGGGTCACGTTCTCCTGGTTTATCAATTTACCGGCCAATTCGGTCGAGACTTGGCTACAATTGGAGCAACTCTCCCACGCCCAATTTTATAGGGATGAGTCGGAAGTAACGTTGGCTGATTTGGCTAACTTAAGGCAATTGACCGAGGAAAAGGCTGGAACGTACCTACAACGTTTTAAAACGGCCCGAAGCAAGTGCTTCGTCCCATTGCTTGAGAAGGAATTGGTGCGCCTTGCGCAGGGATGCCTTAACTTCGACCTGAAGCGTAAGTTTCACGATAGAGAGTTCCCTGACTTGTTCCAATTAACGGCCAATGTGACTAGATATGAACGTCTCTTGCGGGATGAAAACAAAATGAGAAATTCAAGTAAAGGGACGTATTATCGCGATCCCAATTATGAGCTCAACGAGGTTGAAATGGAATATCAGGCCGATATGTGCTTGGCTGAATTGAAGGCTGGACGACCTTATTCTTGCAAAGCCTTGGTGAAACCTCGGCCCGTTGAGGGCGACGGACAAAAGGAACATATACCTAGGGAGTTTTCATTTGATATATCCAAAGTATACAAAATAGTTAATCAACTATATGTTGATAAACAAATCAAGCTTGGGGAAAAACATAAGATACCTTCGCCCGAGGCTATAGCGGGTAAGAGGTATTGTAAATGGCATAATGCTTGGATGCATTCAACTAGCAATTACCTAATGTTTTGAAATGTCTTATAGGATGTTATTGATTCTGGACGTCTTACCTTTGACAGTGGATGGATGAATGTGGACGAGGATCCTTTCCCTAAGGCTGCCAATGTGAACATAGTAGTTATAACCCTTCTCACTGATGGAAATCAGAACGACCAACGTCCGACGGAGTATATGGTGGCTCTTCTCTTGGTTAATGAAGTGCAGGCTACGAAGAAAGAACATCCTGAGGTTTTTGCCTGTATGAATGACCCGATGGAAAGGTTATGTATTTGCTGTCAATGGGACATCGCCATTGTAAGGCGAATGCATGAGCAATAAGCTAAGGAGCAGGGCTGTCCATCTGGGATCGCTCAGGATATCCCTGTGGGATCCCCTTCTGTGGGACCTCTAGGGGGACGGACGTTTCGGCCAAGAGTAGGCTGTGCGAAAGAGTGGGGCGCATACGAGCCCAGGAAGAAGAAGACTGTTCCATTTGATTAATTAACTCGCACGCAATAGAGGTGCGCTTAGAGGAAGTATGTCCAATTTGATTAATCAATGCGGGCCACCCAGAGGCGTGAGAAGAAAGACCAAGTCGCATTGTCTAACGACTTTATAGTTAACACTGTGGACGCACATGTGACTCATGGGGAAGGCGTGTGTCCTGCTAGCTCGGACAGGGACACAGAGAAGAGGGCAACACGGTCCAAATTTGAGAGGTGGACCGAGACTGATTCATATAAGGAACTCTCGAGAACAATCCAGTTTGGCACTCTACCACTGGTGACTATCAATAACTATCTGTTTTCCGAAGAATACAAGAACCAGGACAAAGCCCGTACGTCCACATAAGAGCAAGTGTCAAAGGAAGACGGTGAGGGCGAGACAGCGTCCTTGCTTTATGACAAAGAAGAAGAAGCACAATTAGTTCTCGGCCCGTTGCCAGTGGATGAAGTCAGTCCTGTTGAACCAGTTCCTGAGATGGGCGCAAACATCGTTGAGTAGGAGAATGAGTTCATCGATGTCGAAGAAGAGATAGATTGTTCTGAAGAAGCAACGAAAAGAGGGATCTCGTTCCAAAGGTTCCTCCGTGAACTGTACGAGAACAACAATCCATCCATTGGGCCGCTGGGTGAGCCTGGTTTCAGCAACTATGACTTTTTAGTTGTATACGACAAGCCGAAGGTAAAACGGCGCGTCCCGCTTTCTCAAGGCAAGGACTCTCTACCATCGGTTGTTGAACCTGCGTTGCCCCCAACAGGGTGGGGTGATGAACCAGATGAGCCATGGAGTTTTCGGCCTATGACATGGAGCTTCGGACATGTCCAAGCTGTAGAAGTGAAGGCGAAGAAACCAGAAGTGGGCATCAACGCTACCAAGAAAGTAGTGTTTCATCGCCCTTCAGATCAGATGAGAAAGCACTTGCGGCCTTTATATTTAAAGGTCGAGATAAATGGCGTGCCCGTGAACCATGTATCGATCAATAATGGATCCGCGATCAATATAATCCTATATCGAATGTTAAAGAAGTTCGGTAAGACCGAGGCTAACTTGATTCCATCATCAGTCGTCCTGACGGGATTTAGTGAAGAAGTGGCCGAGTTAAAGGGGATGGTCGCCCTTGATGTAACTATAGGAAGCACAACGAGAACCGAATTACTCTTTGTGATGAGCACCTCTACCAGTTATAACGTCCTTCTAGGCCGAGATTGGATCCATGGGAGTGGATGCATTCCATCTTCGCTCCACTAGTGTATCGTCCTTTGGGATAAGGACGGGAATCCTGAAATAGTCCATGCTGATAGCAAGCCGTTTGTGACCGAGACTAATGCGGTCGAGTATGGTATGTATGAACAGGTTCTTGAGCCAATCCATTTCGTCCAAAAGGACGATGACTTGATCATAACGTCCTAGGAGGATGACGTGACTCTAGCATTGTTGAACTAGCTCTTTGATATGGGGAGGCCAAGCCTAGTGGCCCTGGATGACCATGAGATAGGCTGAAGATAAGGCACTTCTCATCATGGGACGTGATAATCACTCTTTCAAGGAAAAGGCCGCTGTAACGGCCTTGCGAGATCGGCTGCAAGATTATTGCGACCGAGATTGTGAACTAGTGTAGGATCTTAAGGCACGCAATGCTGTGTGTGCTTTAAGGGATAAGTTCTTGGCCCTCGACATGGGGCATAGGGCGCGACACGAGGCTTGTGCTACGGACGTGTTATCGGCAGGTGGTGAAGAGGACTTGGGGGGTATTAGTGCCGCGGATGCTGAACGGTACGGAATCGCCGGAGGCGATGACATGCTGGAGGAGGAGGATATTCGAGGGGGAGACGACATCCCTCGTCCCACGTTTATTAGCCAGTTACTGGCCCCTGAGGTACGTGCTATGTTCATTTCTTTACTTAGTGCTTACAAAGATTGCTTTGCATGGGAATATGAAAAAATGTCTAGTTTAGATAGGATGATTATAGAACATAGGCTTCCTACTAAGGCCAGTTTTCGTCTCTTCAAACAATCCCCTAGGCGCTTCGCTTCAGATGTTGTCCCAGCTATCAAGAAAGAGATAGAATATTTGTTAAAAGATAAATTTATTAGGACGACGAGATATGTGGAGTGGCTGTCAAATATCGTCCCAGTGCGTAAAAAGAATGGAAAACTTAGGATTTGTATAGATTTTTGAAACTTGAACTTAGCTACTCCTAAGGATTAATATCTCATGCCCAATGTAGACTCATTGGTCGATTTTACGGTCGTTCACGTCGTATATTCTTTTATAGATGGATACACTGGTTATAATCAGATTTATATATCTGAGTCGGACAATTATAAAACGGCCTTTAGGTGCCCCGGTGCCCTTGGATGCTATGAGGGGGTTGTTATGCTGTTCGGCCTAAAAAATGTTGGAGCCACGTCGTTATACGCCGGATTTTATGAACATTTTTATATTGTTTTATGATCATTATGATTGATTTATCATATTGGAAAATTTTCGTTTTTCCGTGGATAGTGTTTACGGATTTTACGTAGCCGTTTTGCTACTTTTTGCATCGCATGTCGTATGATCATTTTGAGC
>JAOWBR010185042.1:0-10460 GCA_028571145.1 Dionaea muscipula | reverse complement strand
CTAACAAGCAGAACGAGCTCTTGATTTTTTTTATATAATTTTATATAATTAAATAAAAAGACACTCATTGAGGGCTATCAGATCTAATGAAATGGAAAGCCCAGATCATACCACGTGTCCCCCAAATTAATTCAACCCTAAATCTAATCCACTTCTTCCTCAACATGCCGCTGCCGCTACAATTCATGCTCTGCCGCCATCATCAACTTCAATGGCCATGGCCGACGGCGACGGACCAGCACCACCGGACCACGCCATTGTCGCCTCGACTCACCCAACCATCGCACCAAGCCGTCGCTGTTGCTCCTTACTCACCGCCATCTCCATGGCCGACGACGAAGCCACCGACTGCCTCCACATCGCGACTCACCCATCGCCATCGCCATTGTTGTTGGCCATGGCTGCCGTCTTCGATTGCGTCAATCATCATCATCATTGTCGACAGTGGGCGGAGAGGGCAGTGGCCATGGCGCTACAATTCATCTTCCTTCATCTCCTTCACGCTGCCGTAAGCGCCTGCAACCGGCCTCGCCGCCTGCTGTCGCCGCCACCCTCGCCACCTGCTATTGCTGCTGCTGCCACCCTCTCCTGCTGTCGTCCACAGGAGCAGGGGGCATCATCTGCAAGCCATCGATGGTGGTGGCCTTCGATGGGGGGTGGTCGTGGAGGTGGCCACCGTGATTTTGATTGGGTACCGTCAGCCCATCATCGTCGTCATTGGGTGTGGTGGTGGGGGTTGGTGGTTTGCTCGACCTCGCCGGCGACTGCAATGGCAGCAATGGTGGAAGGGGAGCAGCGGTCACAGGAGATGGCAGGAGGAAGAAGATGTAGATTAGGGTTTTTTTGATTTGGGTAAATCTGGACCTTAGATTTGGTGATGATCTAATGGCCCTCATTGAGTGTTTTTTTATGTGTTATTATGTGTTAATATAACCTCCCCGTTACTTAAGTATCTAAAATTTTATCCAAATGTTATAAAAATTAAAAATAAATGAAAAACTGAATTGAAATCCGAGCTTGTCGAGCCTATCATGTTGAGTTACAACCTTGTGCTTGTGAGCTCGTTATAATTAAACAAGCATAGCTTGTTTATGAAAATACTCAGCTCGGCTTGACTCGTCTCGGTTCGGCTTGTTTATACCCCTAATGGAAATCCTAAACCCTATCTTTTCCTTTACCACTGTCACTACAAAACCCTACTCCAAAGCCATTCGTAGGGCTGGAAGTCCATTAACGGCGATGCTCCTTCATTGTTCAGCCAAATAGGGTTGTAGAGTACATCAAGTTGATTGTTCCGTTTTGACCCTGTCGGCACGCCTATGTCTGCCCACGCAAGTGAATCTCACACTGCCACTGTTGTCCTCGATGTATTGATTGTGCTTGTCCTTAAGTCGGCTTCCCGTTGGTGTTGATCGTCTACTATGCTTCGTTACTCGGTTATGTTTATTCATTGCAAGATGGTTCCTTCTTCTAGAGATCGAAGAGCAAGTGTTAATGGTGGTCGGGTTGTTTATTGGTATTGTGGTGTTAAGGGCCATATTTGTGCTTCTTGTTGAAAGTTATGCAACCAACCTCCTACTGCTTTTGTAACGATTGTTCAAGGGCTTCTAATCATATAACTGGTTGTTCTAATCCGTTGTAGGGTTAGTCTTCTTCTACCTCTTATCCTCATGTTCGGGTTGCAGATAGCTCATACATACTAGTCTAGGGAGTGGGAACAGTTTCTCTCACTCTCTACATCGACCATTTCCTTAGTTTTCTATGTCACTGGTCTTTCATTCAATTTATTGTGTGTGATTTTATTAATACAGACTCAAAATTGTCATATTATCTTTTCTAGTGATTCATGTGGCATTCAAGATCTTTCGACAGGGACGCTTCTTGGTAGAGATTGTTTCACATTCAGACAACTTTATGTATTTGTCTCACATTCTGACAACTTTATGTATTGGAGAGTGGTTTCTCCATTGTTGCTTATCCCAGCCCTTCACCGTCTTGGATATCCTGTTCTTTCTAGTCTTAAGGGGTTATGTCCTAAGGCTTGTTCATTGTCCTGGTTATTCTGTGAGGCATGTCCAATGTTGTTAGAGGCGCGATGCGCCATAGGAATCTGGAGCCTAGACGTGAGGCGCGAGGCGCGAGGCGTAGGCGCGAGGCGCGAGGCGCGAGGCGTAGGCGCGCGCCTCACGTAGGTGAGGTGCCCATTTCTTAAATATTTATATATCCATGTAAAATATAATTATAGTATATGGACAACTATATTGAAAGATAAAACCACATAATCACATACATAAATAATATTTCAAAAGCAGGTAGAAGCACGTCTAAAATAAAGGAAGAAGCACATCTAGCATAAAATAAGGAGAAGTAGGGAGAAACACATCTAGCATAAAGGAATGTAAAATAAAGCAAGGAGAATCACATCTAGCATAAAGGAATGTAAAAAAAACACATCTAAAATAATAATAAAAAAAAAACAGAAGCAACGTAAGAAGAAAAGAGAAAAACGGAGAGAAGAGAGGAAGCAGGGAGATGAGTAGTTAAGAGAACAAGAGAAAACAGAGAGGAGAAGGGAAAACAGAGAAGAGTAGTAAAGAGAGGAGAAAACATAGAGAAGAGAAGTAGTGAAAAAGCACAGAAGCAAAGAAGAAGAAAAGAAAAAGAAAAACAGAGACTGAAGAGAAGAAACGAGAAAGAGAGAAGAAGAAGAAAAAAAACAGAGGCCGAGGACAGTGAGGCGCGCCTCACCTGCGCCTCATTTTGGCTACGCCTTGGCCTAGGCGCGCGCCTCAGGCGTGTCTCACCTGCGCCTCATGTATGTGACTGAGCCTCAGGGTGGCTGAGGCACTTGAGCCCGCATCTGGCTGCGCCTCGCGCCTAGGCGCACCTTTGACAACACAGGGCATGTCGGTTTGTGAAGCATCATCGAGCCATGTATTTACATCGGATTGATACCCGCGCTTCGGCTCTTTTTGAGTTGGTTCATTATGATATTTAGAGGTCTTTTTCGGTTCAATCACGCTCTAACTTTCACTATTTTGTTGTCTTTGTTGATGATTATTCTCTCATCACATGGTTGTATGTTGAAGTTTCACTTTGAGTTATTGTCAGTGTTTACTGCTTTTTATGCTGAGGTTCAGACGCAGTTCTCTATGCTTGTTCTTATTATCCGTAGTGATAATGCCTTCTTCACTTCTTTTACTGCCATTATGAGTGAGCATGAAATCCTTCATCAGTCTTTATGTTCAGATCTCTCTCTTGGATGAAAAAAATCATCTCTTGGAGGTCACCCGGGTCCTCATGTGGACTTATGTCTTGAAGGTGTTTTGGAGTGATATAGTGTTGATTGCCGCGTATTTGATCAATCGGATGCCTTCTGCTTTTTTCAAGGGAAGATTCTCTATAGTGTGTTATTTCCTTCTCAACCTCTACATCGGTTGTCTCTTCGTCTTTTTGGTTGTACGTGCTATGTTCGGGATATTTGACCCGATATCACTAACTTGAATCCTAAATCTCCGCGGTGTATTCTTTTGGGTTATTCTCACATGCAGAAAGGGTATTGGTGCTATTTACTCTAGTTACGTTGATTTTGTATATTTGTGGATGTTTTTTATGAGGTTACACTGTTTGGTTCAGCGCTCCCTAAGCAGTCATCCCCGACTTCTCCGGATTGATGATGTGTTAGTCTTTTCAAGTTCCCTATGTCTTCACCCACTTCCTCGTCGGATCTACCATCAGTTCCTCCTCCTATTTAGGTGTATGTTCGTGGCCCTCGTCTAGTAGTGTCTTAATCCTCCTCTACTCCTGAGCAGACTCCTACTTGTGTTGACCTTACGCCATCTCCTATAGATGATTCCTCCCATACTCCTCTACCAGCTACTCCTCTACCCTCTAATCTTGTTTTTTCTATTGCCCTCCGAAAGGTCAGCGTACTTGTACCACTTACTCTTTATCTTCACACATATCCTATACTGGTCTCTCTTCTACCTTGCAAGCCTTCATTTCTGCTTTAGATTCTATATCTGTTCCTCTGGCATTATTTGAGGTTGTGTCTTCTTCTGGATGAAGAAAGCTTATGGTTGAGGAGATGCAAATTGTCGAGGCTAATCATACATGACATGTGGTACCCTTGCCTTCGGGGAAGAAGATTATAAGATGTGAGTGAGTATATGTCATAAAGGTTAATTTAGATGGAGTTGTTACTTGTCTCAAGACTCGCTTGGTGGCCAAAGGATATGCTTAGGTTTCTGAGGTTGATTATACAGATACTTTCTCTCCCATGGCTAACATGGCCTTTGTCCATCTTCTTATATGTCTTGTTGCCTCTTTCGATGACACTTACATCAACTTGACGTCAAGAATATTTTTTTTTCATGGTAATCTACAACAAGAGGTCTATATGAAGCAACTTCTCAGATTTGTTGCACAGAGAGAGTTTGGATATATGTGCCGGTTATAGAAATCCTTATATGACTTAAAATAGTCTCCTAGATCATGGTTTGAGAGGTTTAGTTCTGTTGTGATAGAGTTTAGTCTGCAACGGTCAGCGAAGACCACTCAATAGTTTTACACACATTCTAGTGTCGGTTGTATTCTTCTAGTAGCCTATGTGGATGATATTGTGGACATAGGGAGTGATAGTGTAAAGGTTGTTGCCTTGAAGGATTTTTTCCAGAAGCAGTTCATACCAAAATTTTTGAGCAGTTTAAATATTTTATTGGTATTAAAATTGTTCGCTATAAGCGTGGAATTTTCCTCTCCCACACAAGTACGCCCTTGTTCTCTTACAGAATATGGGTATGATGAAGTGAAGGTGAGTGACACTCCTATATATTCGGGGGTGAAACTTGCACCACGACAGGGTAAAGTTTGTAGTGATCGTGACTAAAGTTTGAAATGATCCTGAGTTCCTGACAGATGCAAACGATTAGTGGATAAGTTGAATTATCTAGCTATCACTCATCCAGACATTGTCTTTTTTGTTAGTGTTGTAAATTAATTCATGTATGATCCTCAGGTCTCTCATTGGAAAGCATCACTCCATATTCTCTATTATGTCAAGAGACATCCTAGTCGAAGCTTATTTTATAGAATCTATGGACATCGTCATCGGAGTTCCACTACGGGTTATTGTGTTTTTATTGGCGAGAATCTTATGTTCTGGAAGAGCAAGAAGCAGTGAGCCGTAACCTGGTCTAGTGCAGAATTAGAGTATCGAGCCCTTGCATATGTCACTAGTGATATCACCTATATCTGTCGGTTACTTAATGGCCCCACGATCTCCTCAGTTTTGATGTCACAATCAATCTGTCGTTCATATTGCATCGATCTGTCATTCATATTACATCAAATACAATATTTTATGAGCAAAAAACATATTCCGATAGACTGTCACTTTGTGAGAGAAATTATAGGGTGACGATATTAAGTTAAATCATGTGAAAACTATGGATCAATTGGTGACATTTTCACTCAGCCCCTAGCAGGAAATTGGGTTGTGTTTATCTGTAAAAAGTTGGATATGATCAATATCTATGCTCCAGCTTGAGGGAGAGTGTTGTGAGTCATTTAGACTATTTTTTAAACTCTATCTTGTTTAGGCATAGTGTTACAGCCCATTGGGTCTATTATGAAACCCTATAAATATAATGTCATGTGTAGCCTCTTTTAGAGACAATATCTTCTCATTATTTTCATCTCTCTTTTAACAATGTTTATTGGTGGAACAAATAGTAAGAACAAAGAGGAGTAGATCTATTCTATATCCATTAGGTACCAATACGCAATGGGAGGCTGTTATGCTCGTGAATAGGATGGTTTCTTTTTTAGTTGATAGATCTTGTTTCTCATAAATATTTTCAGATTAACAAAGAGGAGTAAGAACAAATATTTTCAGCTTGACTCATGACCTGTATTATATGAATACACACTAGTTAAAAGTTGATAGATTTGGTTTCTCATAAAAATTAATCTCCTTTTTAGTTGATTGATTTTGTTTCTCATATGAAATTATGTTTCGCCTTTCTTTTAGTTATTTTCTTTCCTACCTATTTCTTATTTTTCTTTCTTATTTCTTTTCTTGTCTCCTTTTTTTTTACCCTTTGATTATGTTATTTGACTTGATGCGTTATTTTTAAAAAAAAATTGTAGAAAACTTCCAATTTTAAGCTACCTACAACGACAAATAATCAACCTATCACTATATTTATTCATTTTTTCTAGTTCTTCCAAGTGTGGGATTACCCCGAGGTGTTTGTGAGTTTTATTCTACCAATTGGGGCCCTCCCTTCACCACCCCATGGGTATGGTCGACAGATTTCATAACTACTATTACTACAGGACATTTATCTAGCCAACATTTAGATCCAGCTGTATCCAATCTTACATTCTGAGTGGAATTTATGGTGTGTTGTTTCTAATTCTTTCCTGCTTCAATGTGTAAATGCCTTTTCTCGTCGCTTCAGGATGCAACGCAAAAAGGGACAGTTTACTTCACAGAAGTCAGATGAGAGTTCAGGCTGTTGTATTGTCAAATATTCAGGCCCAGATGACACCCCCGCTGAAACTTTGTATGTTATTAACATCTGCGCCTAGTTAGTTGATATTTTATATCCTTGATGATGTCAGATTGTATCACATTGATACCTGCTTAGTTCTCTGTGTGTTGCAATCCTGAAGATTCTAGGTTGCATTCCTTTCATGAGCAGTTTTCCTGTTGCTTATAGTTTTTTATATGCTTCTGCTTCATCTAGATGTATCCATTGTGGTATTAGTTCGAAATCTACCCCGATGATGCGGCGTGGACCTGCTGGGCCGAGAACCCTTTGTAATGCTTGTGGGCTTGTCTGGGCTAACAAGGTGAGCATGCTCTCTTAGTAATTGCATTTTCTCTTCATAACCTATTGAGGATGCTTGTGGGTTGTGTTTTTGTACATTGATATGCATTGTTATCTATTATCATATATTATTATTATTATTATAGAAAACAGTGAAAATGGATGAAAACAAACTATTTCCTTTATTTCCATGTGAAATGGGTGTAAAACTTGATTATAGTCGTTGAAAATTAACTTAATCTTTTGATTAGACGAGGACAATGTATATTAGGTAGCTAACAACCAATGCACTATATATATGTGTGCTTTTTTGATACATGTAACCGACTAGTGGGAAGTGGTCGTGAAAATGATGATAATAGTGATGAACCTTTTGAGTATGCGAGAGATAAATCTCACATTAGACAAATACAACTTTGCAAAATGGTTTAGGTAAACTCTATTTGTTGACAATTGATTTTGTATGCGAGCTTCAAATGGTATCAGAGCAGACGTGATTAAAGGTCACAAGTTTAATTAAGCGATTGTGACCCCCCATTTATTTAACACTTGGTATGAGGAGGACTAATGCACAATCAATGCTTCAAGCTTAAAGAGACATTCGCATGAGGAAGCGCGTTAAATATATTTTATGAGTTTTGTACCACAAAATTGACCTTTTAGTAGAGTTGGTTTCTTGACTTGATTTCAGAGCGTGTTGCCTTATGTGTGAAAGCTCAACGGCCACACATGCTCCACATCATCTAAGTTGACTACATGCTAGACTTAAAAATTCGCCACACGTGCAGGAGCGTGTTGAGAATGTGATTGATAAATCTCACATTAGAGAAATACATCTTTACGAAAGGGTTTATAAGGGTTTGAATATATTACCGATTGGTTTTAGATGTAAATTATAAGCTACTTTATCATAACTTTTAATTGCTTGGTTGATTATTATTGTTGTTGGCTTATTGCTGTTACTTTTTTTTGTGTGTGTGGATGGAATCATGAAATTCAGTAGTTACTTTTTTATTTGCAAATCTATCAAATTTATTCTCACGTTTATAAAAAATGTCAAGTTTATTCTCACTTTTAATTTTTGTGGAAACTATTATATCTTTTTATTTGATATCAATGTTAGTTTCATTGACAGAACATACAAAATTTGAGCTATATAATGTGTAAATAATGCCAAAAAAAGATGAAGATAAGACTCATATGAGATAATTCTATACAACACAAACGTCTATTGTATCTCGTGTATCCTAAATTAAGTTTCATTTTTATTGATAAGACGAGAATTGCCACAAAAATAAAGTAGAAAATAGATTTGACACAAATAAAAATATAAAATTTATTGGACACAAATTGAAGTTCAGAATATATTTGACTATTTTTTCAAAGGTTAGAATGTATTTGATATTTTTGCCTTTTTGTGGTAGATACTATTGCCCATGTTCTGTATCTTGTGTAAGCTGTCGTCGCCCCATTTAAGTGTTGATTTTCTTGTTCTAATCGTTGTTTTTTTACTTACGTCCATGAATGTTTCTATGACTGGCCTTCATAAAACAGGATGTCAAGAACCAAAGCTGGTGACAATTGGACCGTTTGGCTTTACTTTTTTCATTCGTTTGTCTTTCTTTTGCTTGTTTCTCTATGCTACATAAAATTGTTTGCAATCATGAGGCAAGAATAGTTAGTGATCAAGTGGTAAATTATCCCATTCTTTGGTGGTTGGGCTTGGCCATAACTCACATTTGCATTACTCACCTCTAACCTAGAGGAACTGAAGCTTCTTTTGACGATGAAACAAATCCTCAATACCGCTGGCAATCAATACCTATCACCCACCCATCGGTTCCAAACTTTCCCTATCCTTGGTATGGAAAGACTTACTGCCTGTTGTAGGAGAGCTCGAGAGGGAGGCTGCCATAGAGCAGGATAAGAACGATGGGTGGGTACGGAGTTACTTAGGTAGAGTGTGAGAGTAAATAAGAGAGAAGACGGGAGATGTGTGCACAGGGAACTTCCTCTTATGAAGTTATGATGTTTCTGTTTTGCTAAAGGAGCTCGGGTAATTACAAACTTTGGAAGCTAGATTAATCAGAAAGGTGCTCTTTCATGAAAGTTGCTTTCTATCTGCATATGCGTAAGTTCTTTTGCGATTGATTGACTGTGTGTGTGCAGCACATGCTGAGGGATCTTTCAAAGAAAGCTCAGGACCACTACCCGGTGCCGAATGAACTGGTACGCTCTCAGTTAGTTGTTTTTCTCAAGTCCTATTTCATTTTTGCCTGAAAACTTGTGTTGACAGTCATCTTAATCATTAACGATTTTATAAATGTTTATTGATCTTCTATGATATTTTTCGTTCGCTTGATAGGGTGAAGATGAAGCAATTGTTGTGTACAGGGCAAGCGACATCTTGGCGGACACAAAGCCTGTTTCTTTCACAGGCGCTGATAAGCTTCCATTGATAACTCAACATCGATTATCGAGTTGAGAATTATGAGATGAAATAGGAGTTGATGATAGAATAGAGTAGTACTTTGATTTTATTTACAGATTCATTTAGGAATCACAGTAGTTTGACACTCTTCTCTTTAACAGTGTTGGTAGGTGTTTCTAATCTTCCTTCTCCTTGCCTCCAATACTCTTTGTCTTGAAATTTAAACATTTGGCAGCATGTTCTCCTGTGGGTTAGCAAAATCTGTAGCGAGTATTGAAGAATTGACGAGGTGGGGTGCTGAGAATCTAACAGATCTTATTTGTTGTTTTCATGATTTCGGGCTTCAAACATCTGTTGCAGGTGGGTGTTGGTACTAAAGTCATTTTGGTTTTATTTGATTGCTTGGCTGAAGCAAATTATCTACAAATGCACCTGAGAACTAGCTGTAGTAGTTGGTGTAGTAAAGAGAAAGCAAAGGCAGCAAGAAAAGCAGCAAAATGAAGAAAGAAACACGAAGGGCAACAACGCATGTGTGATCATGAGTCTTGACGTATAAAGTTAAGTATCGAATTGCTAGAGAGTTTAATAATATATGTTTTTTTAGCATCTGCTTGTTTCTCAAGTTCATATATAGAGGGCCTTCTCACGTGGATTTTCACTAATTGTGGATTTTGCGGACCTAAAGATTTTGAGTTCTTTCCGATCGTTTTTTTATGATTCGAACTACTGGATGCGTTTAAAATGGATTCCTATAAAATATTAGTAAAAAAGAAAAGCCGATCGGGAAGGTATTGATTCGATTATATTTTCATGAAATCATTAAATTATTAAAAATTAATTGAAGTTCTTTTTGATCATCTTTTTGGTTGAGATTTTAACTAGGAGGTAGTTACGAAGTGAGGGTGTCCTAGAGTATATAGGATCAAATTTGGGTTGTCTATTTACCTTCGATCTACCGTTGTGGTTAGGTCTTCAAATAAGGATGATTATAGAAACTTCGTTTAACGCTCCCGATATATATATATATATATATATATATATATATATACGGGGGAGTTATTCTGACACATCCAATTATACATTCAATTATATCGAATATTTACCGTTAGATTTACCCCCTTGAACGGCCCAGATCAATAGATATGATTTTTAGAAAATTATAAAAAAAAAAGAAAAGAAAAGGAAAAATAAAA
>JAOWBR010185031.1:0-10461 GCA_028571145.1 Dionaea muscipula | reverse complement strand
TCCCATTAAGTGGGGTCGGCCGCAAGTTTTTGTAGGGAAAAAAAAAAAGAGGAAAGTATCAACTTCATCTAAAAAATCGTCAGCAGAATGAACTAGAAAACAAAAATAAGTTGCCGTTTTTAGTCCATTGACTCATTTCTGGAACAATACCCTATGACACTTTTGGACAATTAAAAAATATTACATTGAAATGGTGGCAGAGGAAGGTTTTTTCAATAATCTATAGCAGACAACTTTTTCTTCTCTCTCTCAAAGATTTTTCTTCTCAAAAATGTGTACCTAGACAGAGAGTGGTGGTTATGTATATTCACCACCAGCCGAAAGACATATCGCTAATAAGCATTGATAAGAGATGCAAGGCATCAGCCAAATACTAAATCCAAGTATATAATTGCTTAAGACAAGTCAAACATAACTTCTGAGACGAACATAAATACAACCAAAATTTCATCAAAATCCCCTACCCTATTTTTTCATCTTTGCATATTTATTCCCGCGTCAAATGTGAAACAAATGCACAAAGTAACTCACCGCCAGATTGAGCTTACAACTGGACAATCCAAACTACACTCCGATTCTGCAGATGGGCGGCTATCACGATAAAGAACTCTGTCGCACCAAGCAGCAACTCGCTTTTTCTCACCAGCATCATAACCTAGCACCATATTTAACCACCTATTTACATTCCTTTATGGAGTAGATGAAGGGCATATTGCAATCTTTGTGCAGAGGATGGTAATCGTATATAAGAACTAAAAGAGATAGGGAAGGACCACAAAAACTTCTGAGGTTGAAGTATTGAATGGATAAAAGACAACTACAGCTCAATTCTAACTGAATCATGATCAAAGAATGTATGTTCTAAGCTAGTCGCATCTGCAACTATAGCTATTTCACATACTTCTAATGAACAAAATAAGAACTATTTCACAACCACCAAGCACTTCATTATTAAGCGGCATTGACCACAAAGAAAAGACGCAATTTCCCTCTACTACAACCATGCTTTTTAGTTTTTATTAGGTCATAGTATGCTATATCATACTTTTGACTTATATTTATTATTTCAATGAACACAAGAAGAAAATAGGGACAGAGCTAACCTCCCCGTTCATCATGCAGGAGAAGGTAATTTTGGGAAAATATTAATTAGTTCAGCATATCAATAATTGATATAACAAAAAAATGATGGGGAAAAAAAACGAACGGATGTAATAGAAAGATACCAGCTAAACCAGGCTGATTCCTCTCAAATTTGTATGTGGGTGGAAATCTGATTATTGCTTCACGCATTCCTTGGAAAACTTTTCCAGCTTTCATCTCAGTATGCAGTTGATCCCTCTCTTTTAGCCAATCAAATGATCGTTGAGAAATAAAATCCCTAGCTTCATCATATGATACTCCATTGATTCTGTAATTAAAATCACCAAGAAATACAACCATGTCTGCATCCGATAACTCAGGGATTCCTTCACCAGAGGAGCCTCCAACAGCCTGCAGCAGCACAAAACATCATTTTAACTCTAAAAGAATTACTTCTCCATACAATAATGAAAAAACACGGACAGCATAAGTACCAAATCTGTGCACATACATTTGCAATACGAAGCATTTGAACAGCTGAAGAAATGCCAGCTGCAAGAGAAAGGACAAATTGCAAGCCCGACAATAAAATCCTAACAGTAATTTAAGAAGAAGGGAAGTGGGAAAACAAACAATAACACATTTGGTAACATACCGGGAGTGGTATTGAAAGAATTGGATGGCCGATTGAAGGTCATCGTTCGATACACATGATGGAAGTCAGCATTCCGACGATTCACAGCTTCTACATGAGCAGCAAAGTGACAGTTGACGAAGCATACTATTCGATCATACAATCTCATCCTCAAGCCAACAGCCCCCTGTCCAGATAACTTTGGCTTTAGCTTTGTCCAATACAAAAGATAGCAGACGAAGACCAATTGTGCATCAATAATATGAGTCCAAGAGAATGGTTATAATTTGGAGTGAATGTGGATGACTGAGTGTGTGCATGTCTCATTAGGCATTTCAGCAAAGAAGCCGTAGGTGACAATAAATACGGTAAATACCTTGTTACCGATTGCACGCCCAAAGCCACAAGGCACTGCAGCAGCATCAATATCCCCAATATGAGCTTTAAGATTATCCCTCACCCTGGAAGTAATGACTTGTTCATAAGCAGCACTACAATCTACTGAGAATAAAGGAGAGTGTGATATAAATCAAGAAACATGGTCCTTCAGCAAAAATAAAGAGAGCAAATTCAAAATCAATAGATTCATCAATGCTATTGAGCATCCCACCGAAAGAGATAAGGTCCCCAGGAGCAAGAGTGAGATGGCTTGAATCACCAAGTCCTCATAGGCAAAAGAAAGGCATAAACAAATGAAGCCAAGGATGTAAAAGTGAGCTGCTTGACAGAATAACAAATCTGTGATATCACAAACAAGAAAAAACATAAAACAGTGGAACCAGAAGGCGAAGACTTTCTGGTACCAAAAGTTTCAAAAAGCTTTCCTTTTTAGAGTGTCGCAAAAAAACAAAGTGCTTTTATGGCAGGGTGATATGAGAAAGTAAAGAAACAAAAATAAAAAGCTTTGAGAAAATCAACACATCAATACAACAAAAAACATAAAAGAAAAGACAAGACAAGAAGCTTAAAAGCTTACTTCAGAAATAGTATCAGATCATAAGTCGCATAGAACATCATGTACCTATCTACGATTGATCTCTCATTTTAAGGGACTCACCAAACAGAAATAAGCATTCCTGCAAGCTGCCTAGAACCAACACGCTGAAAAGTGGAACCTTCAACTAACACGGACCCAATCATGTCCAGCCACCACTGTCCAACAGAACTACCTTCGATCCCCACCTACAAACAGAAGAATCAAGAAAATCAAACAGAAAAAGAGCCACAATCGCTCAAAAGATTCAGAATAAATTGAAATTCAGCAAGCACTAGATATTGAATAATTTGAATTACAACAAAAGGGTGCTTCCTGAAAAGCAACGAAAGATTTTCTAGCATGCTAAAGTGTTAGAAACTCATTTCAGCAACTTGGAGTAAATATAAAGAATATGTATAATACACACACACACACTAATACATTCACACATATATTATATAATATATGTGTGTGTGTCTATAGCAGGGCTCCAAAACACAATTGAGAATTCAGACATTCATACTTCATCTTCCCAACTTTGATGATCTGCTCCACCCTTTTTCCTAGATTTCCAGTCTGGTTAAGAGTCAAAACAGTCGGAGGATAATGTTTGATCATTTCAGTGACATGAGACTCAGGCTAAAAGCAGTGTTGAAAAAGGCGGCGAAAGAAGCAGCTAACTAAGTTGCTTTAACTGAAGCTTTCTTCATGATATGAATTTTTCAGGAGCTAAACTAACCTGACAATAGCCTTAGCTCATGCAATGCCACAAGATTTGATCAAGGGATGACTTTGTCTATCATTAATCAGTGATCTATCATAATCGTCTCAATGTTTTCCAAATTCAGAGTCATAACTCAACCCAATTCCTCTTGGGTCAGAGAAAAGCCATGCACAACCCTTCACAAAAGATTAATGAATGTTTTTACGATTAAGGAAGGACATTCAGTAAAATCTTACAGTTTCTTTAGCAGCAGACATTGCCAAAGCACCAGCACCCATTTCTAGCTCTTGCAACCCTACAACAATGAGATCGACATCCGATGCTGCAGAGCCTAGCCAGTAAATGAGTGAGTCAGTAGATGCCCTCCCTTCTCCAACATTCCAAGTACCAGCCAGAATTTTCAAATTCTCCAGCCTAGTGTACAGAAACTCTTTGCTACTTAATTCTAAACGAAGCAGATCATCAAAGGGTCCAGGAGACAATATGTTCCATCCTCGTATACCACCATGACTTGCCAAAGTAAACACATAACTAGTCCCAACAGCCATTTTTGTCACAGGACAACTATGACCTGTCCATTCTCCAAGTAGATTGCCATGATTATCCAACACCTGGACAATCCCAGTGACATAGCCAACCCAAATCCGGGTCCCAAATGTGCAAAAGCATTGGACAGCAAAAGAATGGTAATGAAAATCTTGTATGCGATTGCCGTTCCCATCCCACAGTACAAGAAGGCCACTTGTGCAGCCCGACCAGATCATTCCATCATTTGTCACCACCATCGCTTCGGTTCTCCGGTTATCATCTCCAAGTGCACCTTTCACTGCAACTCTACGGACAGCATCAGCAGCACCCAGAATGGCATTACGTGACCGCTGAAGAAAGCCAAAGGAAGCTTGCGGTTTTTCCTTCTTCAGTGCAACAACAAACTTCATCTTCATCTCATCCTCACTTGTCATATCCTGTATTGTAGACATATCTATCCAATTTTCAACCTGACCATCAACATTGAAAACTTTCAGCAACTCCCGAGTGTATGCATCCCTGAAAATTGAATCACTTCAATTACAATTCATACATTCAACAGTCAGGACAAGCCAACTAGAATCTACGCAATACTAAACTGAGTCAGCTCGCCTACTCAAAGGAGACTATATACCCAAGGGGAAAAAAAAAAAAAGAAAAGGAGAAGAGAAGAGGGTATGTTGAAAACTTAACCTATGTTGGATTCCTATGAGAGCCGGTTAAAATCAGCGTCATAAGCTACAGAATGGAAGCACAAGCACCCTAAACTTTGGGTTATGCTGCTATACTCAATGAGCATAAGTATAGATGTATACCACAATGGAATACATCTATACCACAATATAGAAGCATTCACTAGGGGAATAGATGTATACCAGTATATCACAATATAGAAGCATCAACTGAAAGAGGACAATAAATGAAGAATGACATACCACAATGCAAATGAAAAAAGACCAGCACTCCAAACCCTTGCCATAGAATGATCTGATAGCAAATACTTTACATCAGAAGTGAACATATAACAAACACCATTTATGGTCACTTGGCTCCTAAGATCAATATAAGACTTCTCAATAAATACTGCAGCCATGTGTCTCTCCTCTGTTGCCAGAGAAAAGCCCTTTTCAATAGCTTCCCATGGCCAGATCATAATCACACCATTTTCAGTACCTGACCATAAATCCCCTGAACACAAATAAAACAAATTGCATTAACCCAACATGAAATGAAATTTAAGCGGCGGAAATAGCCCATTTCCCATTAATGCAAAAATGTTGAGACAAGATAAAAGAATATTGAGACAGTTGCAACATGAGCACCTCTATCCTCTAAGTGACATCCAAGAGCACTCGAGAGGGTATAATCACAATGGGCAGAACAATTAACTGTCAACTGCTTCAAGCCAAAAGTTCATGTGCCGAACTGTTAGACAAGATAAATGTAGCAAGTAACTCAAGAGGAAGGGGGTGAATTGAGTTCTAAAAATTTCTAAACAAATTTTCTGATTTTGACAGTTTTTTCGAAAAGCAAACTGAAATAGTTCCAAGTGGTGTTCCTAAACTGGGCAGAATCGTTGTATGATAGTGAAACAGTTCCAAGTAATGTTCCTACTTCCTAGAATGGGCAGAATCGTTGTATGATAGTAAAGTGCGGAATAGAAAACACAACGATTTTACATGGAAACCTCCTAGGTTCAATAGGAGGTGAAAACCACGACTTACTTCTCTGTAGGCTTTAAACACAACTTCACTGGCACGAGCCGAAGTAGGATTACAAGTATAACCCAAACCCTTTACACTCTTAGGCTCAACCCAAGCCTAAACCCAACAAGCTACTCCGCTTATTTCCCCTTCAATCTTCCTCAAGACTGAAACTAAACAAAGATAGTCTCAGTGAAACAATTTTATCTAAAGAGTGCTTCAATGAAAGCAGATAAGTCAAATGATACTGTAGTTAGTAGTTAATAAACTACTATTCTCTGACTGGAACTGGTGCACGAGTTCTTGAACAGTGACAACAATTCATCTTCTTCTCTGGTCCGCAGTAATTTAACGAGACTCTTCATCTTTCTCAACAGAATCTGATTGGATTTGTGCTCGATCAAAGTGTGTGGATAAACTTCTCTGATTGCTCTTTTTGCCTCTTTGAACTTACACCTTGTTTACCTCCATTGGAGTCCTTTTATATAGAGAAGAGGAGATGGGGATCTCAGCATTATTGAACCATGAATTGCAAGCACTTCCCATGTTCTCCAGTTAAGCTCCACGTGCTCCAGTTTGCTTGAGCGCCACCTTCTCTTGCGTGGGAAGATCAGAAACATCACCTACTTGTGTGGGAGATATTTCTTATATTTCCAACAATGCAAAGTACTCGTTTTGTGGGTTTGGGGTTTTCTTCTGTTATCCTTGCATTGCTTTTGAAGACTTTTCATGCTTCATTGTGAGGACCTGCTCTCTTGACTTGTCTCCAGTGACTGCGGAGTGTTTCCCTTTTGTTCATGCTGCCCACAGTGACCTGATCGATCTTGGTGCTTGACATCTGATGCATGCTTTGTTCATAGTGGGTTTCTGCTGCTGGATTCGATCGTTTACGGCTTCGGGCTTCGCTTTTTGGGTGGAGCTTAAGGAGTTCACCTCTGTTTATTTTGGCAAGACTTTGGTGGCTTTCTGGCCAATTTGGTGACTGCATTTAGGATGCGTTTTCGATTTTTTTTTGTTCAGATTTGGGTTTGTGCTTGCAGATGATTTGTTGATTCGTTGGGGACCAACTTTGTTGGGTTGCTTTGTTTCATATTGATGTATTTCGCACTTCCCTCTCTTCATTGATATAACTGACTCTTTATTTCAATGAAGTTTTGCTTTATTGATTAAAAAAAAAACAATGCAAAGTACTTTTTTTTCTCCCTTTTCAAGTCTCTCATATCCAGAGTTTTCTCTCACAGTTTGTGAGAGAGTGTTTGTTTTCTTAGTGCGTCAAGTTTTATTTGATGAGAACTTGATATTGGAAGTATCATAAGCTTTTCAATTGCCACAACAAGGGAGCGGGATCTCTGCCAAGAGGAATGATGGAGAATCATCGAAGGAAGCTAGTTGCCAGTGTGCTATAGCTATAGATTAAATCATTATACTTGGCAAACATTTTCAAATTGATTTGTGATGTGTATTAACGCAATTTTATTGATGAAGCATATCAATGTCCATCACATTCTAGATTTGTAATGTCATGCAAGGGGGGAAAAAATCTCCAACCAACCTATTGAATGGTAAACATAATGAAAGTCTTGGTTTAAGAAACTCATAAAAATGCAACGAATAGGTTTTGAAGCTTCATCCTAAGCAATCGAACTTCTGCAGAAAGACTTTAAATACTTGAGTCCTTGCTGCTTTTTCATTTTCTGAGGGTAACAAACGTTGGATCCTTAAATAACCTAAGAGTGTTTGTCCTGTTGGCTAACCTTCTATCTTCTATTTTAGAATTTCTTACTAGCTTGCTACATAATCTTAATCAAAGATATTTTGCCACTATCCGGCAATCTATTCATCGATTTTCTGACCTTCTCTCACATGAAAAGGGTTAAATTCAATGAAGCCTAGTCCCATGGTCAACCTTATGTCATGCCCCCTCGTCAAAGGAGAGTTCTTATTTCAAAACAGGTCTTATGCATATGACAATTTGAATTCTCCGGGCTCAATCCAACAGAACAAGCCACTTTCATGATCACTTGACTACCTCATACCAGGACTAGCAATTCAATCTATTCTTATATAGAATGTTGATCATACCTCCAATCAACAAGCTAGTCAACTATCTTATTCTTGCTAGTCGTATCTATTCAAATAGGATAAGCTAGACAACTATCTTATTCATCTGTCTTAGATAACCGACAACCAACGCATTATAATTATCGGATCTTGTTTGCATGTATTCTATGGATACGTATGGCCGACCCCACCCAGTTGGAAATAGTCGGGTTGTTGTTGTTGTTGTTATACTGCTTTTTATACTAACAACTTTCCTACCATATAGGTTACCAGTGACATGCTAAAATCAAGTTGACTTCATCTGTCAGATAGAATTTCACAGAACAGGTCCCAAAAAGGCCTAAAATCTAATAATGAACTTAACTTATGTGCAAACCGACAAGGTCCATTGATAAGAGATACAACTATTTCCAACTCGGGTGATCTTCTTATCTGCTGTGACTGAAAACAAATCATATACTATCCAAAAGTCAATCACAAAAAAAGCAACCAATGCCGACCCAAGATCGTCCAACAATTCATAGAATCATAACAAAACTGCCACAGCAACACCTCCACCGCTGATGTTTCCGGCTTAAAAGGGTGGGTTCAAGATACTCACCATTCCGTGTTTTAATTTTGATTTCCACCCCTACACCTCTCAGTTTTGTACTTCACCATTTTTAATCAAGCAAGCATCCATTACTGGAGACAGCTAGTCTAACTCAAAAAGGAAAGATAGAAGAGGTAATAATCACTCACCATATGATGAGGCAACCATGGACAGGACGGCACCCGTATGTGCCTGCCACGATAAACACTCCTTGAATCCATTCCCTCCCAATTTTTGATCCATCCTCCAACACCGAATCCTACCATCCGTATGCCCACTCCACACAACTCTCTTCGCCTCATCCGCCACCATACAACACACCTCTGCCGACTCCACCGACTCCACAAACGGCGCCGTCATCTCATCTCCTCCCCTCGCCATCGGCTCCGCCGCCGAATACAACTCTGAGAAATTCCAAAACCTAATCCCACTCTCTCCTCCAGCCCACAGCTGAGACCCCGTCCCCAAAATCGTCCTCAAGCTACGCCGAACCTGAGTCTCCCTGAGCGGATGTGGCCTCACCTCCAAGCTCGGAGGCCTGCCGGGATGAACTGAAGCCCTGACCGGCAAACGGAATATCCCAGTTCCACCGCCGATCCCAACGAACTCCTGCAACGGCCGATTCTCGCCGCCGCTGCTCGGAGTTTCGTCATTACCTTTCGCTAGCTTTCGATCCAGGAACTGGATCATGTAATCGAGCTTCTTCCCGGCGGCCTCGACGACGCCGGTGTGTGAGGAGTTGGCTATCGCGGAGATGGAGAAGTCATCGTCGGAGGAGGACGAGGAATCGAATCGATCGACGATGATGGGGGCACGAGGCTCTTCGTTGAGGTGGATGAGCGGCGGAGAAGGGGAGTCTGAGGAGGGAGAGTAGAGGAAGGGGTTGGTGGGGTCAGAATGGGGTGGGGGATCGGTGAAGGTCTTGTGTTTTGAAAATGGTGGGAGAGATGAGAGCAAGTGCAAATCGTCTCCGCCGTCGTCGTCTTCGTCGTCTCGGTGCAGCTTATCCATGAAATGGATGCTGGAATCTATAGAGTGGACGACTTACAAGAGAAACGGAGAATCCAGACAGAGAAAATCGCGGGTCGCTGGCGGAATTACGATGGGCGGCCACTGGCTTAAAGTCATTGTTAAACCTGATTACCTTGTTTAAAAGTGATGGCAAGGATCAACGTAAATAAGAAAAAAAATCATATCAGTAAGACACTAACAAGGGCATGCATAATAACAACAGTAGTAGTGCTGGTAATCGATGATGTTTCTACAGTTTTATTCATTCTTTTAAAAATTATTCGTGTTTATGGAATGTTTATATTCGTGTCATGTTTGTGTTCGTGCACCTAATATGTCGTGTATTTTATATATAATTTTTTACTAAAAGGTAAATAAAAATTATATAAATATTAAATTCGTTTTTTATCGTTTTAATTATAATATTTTTATATTTGATATGTAAGAAAATAAATTATAGGTCAAGTGAATTGTGATGTAATGTGATGAGAGAGAAAAAGATTATCAATATATTCAATTATTTTTCACCATTGATTCTCATTTATTCAATTAACAAAAATATCTTATAATATATGTGAGAGACTTGTAATTAATCAAGTCGAAAACGTAGAAAAATTCAAATGTCAAAATGATAAGAACACTCAATCTAATATATATGGTTAGTTTGGAAACTCAAAAATAGAATCAGATTTAGAGGGGAGAAAGGATGAAGTGGATTGAGGTTTTGGACGTGATACAAAGAAGGTTGGTTATATGGGGTACTAACAGGGGTAAAATGAATGGAAGTTCTCTGCTAGTTGCGCATAGGACCATGGGTGTCTTACCTGAGTGCTTGGAATAACAAGAGCTAGTGACAATTTATCCGGAGTATTGGTGTCTATAAATAACAGACATTCACGGTGAGGACAGGAAGGTAAGTGTGTAAGGAATTTGTAGCAAATATGTGTTTGCTTATGGGCGTCCAAGTGGGTTGACCCATATTATTATTGGACCCAATATTGAGCTGGGCTCAATTATTCAAATAAATCTTATTTATCTGCTTAAGATAGCAATAAATCTAATTAATATATTATGGGAATATATCTAAATAGATATCGGAAGATTTACTTGAGATAACTATAAATTAGGGTCCTCGCCTCCCCAATTAAA
>JAOWBR010185020.1:0-10462 GCA_028571145.1 Dionaea muscipula | reverse complement strand
TGGTAGGAACCAAGTGGGTTTTCAGAAACAAGATGGATGAGAATGGCATCATTGTCAGAAACAAGGCTAGATTGGTTACTCAAGGCTATTCCCAACAGGAGGGAATTAACTTTGGTGAGACCTTTGCACCAGTGGCAAGGTTAGAAGTAATTAGGCTGTTCTTAGCCTATGCAGCTCACAAGAGATTCAAAGTGTACCAGATGGATGTCAAGAGTGCATTTTTAAATGGACTTCTGGAGGAGGAAGTCTATGTTGAGCAGCCACCAGGTTTTGAAGTGAAAGGTCAAGAGGACAAGGTATGCAGGCTCAAGAAGGCTTTGTATGGATTAAAGCAAGCACCTAGGGCATGGTATGAAACATTGTCTCAGTTTCTCATTGATAATGGATTCCAGAAAGGCACCATTGACAAGACACTTTTCATGATTAAGGATAATTCAAACACATTGCCTGTGCAAATTTATGTGGATGATATTATCTTTGGTTCTGAGAATGAGCTGCTATGCAAGAAGTTTTTAGATTTGATGAAGAGCAAGTTCCAGATGAGCATGATAGGAGAGCTCAACTACTTTTTTGATTTGCAAGTCAGACAGTTGGAGAATGGAATTTTCATCAACCAAGGAAAGTATGCAAGGGACTTGATCAAAAAATTTAGAATGGAATCCAGTGGATCATCACTAACTCTAATGAGTGTTGGAGTTAGCTTGGACAAGGATGTAGATGGCAAGAATGTTGATCAGACCAAGTATAGAGGATTAATTGGATCTCTCTTATACTTGACAGCAAGTAGACCTGACATTTCCTTTGCAGTTGGGGTTTGTGCTAGGTTTCAAGCATTCTCCAAGGAGAGTCATTTGAAGGCTGCAAAGAGGATCTTGAAGTATCTCAAGGGTACTCAGGATATTGGACTTTGGTATCCACATGAAGGAGGATTTCAGTTAGTTGGATTTTCATATTTAGATTTTGTAGGATGCAAGGTGGACAAGAAGAGTACATCAGGTACTTGTCAGTTTTTGGGATCAAGATTGATTTTCTGGTTTAGTAAGAAGCAGACTTCAATAGCTACATCAACTGCAGAGGCTGGGTATGTAGCTGCTGGGAGTTGCTGTGCACAAGTTTTGTGGATAAAGCATCAACTGATGGACTATGGAATTGAAGAGAAGGAAATTTCAATCATGTATGACAACACCAGTGCAATTGCCATCAGTCAGAATCATGTCTTACATTCAAGAACCAAGCATATTGATGTAAGACATCACTTCATCAGAGATCATGTAGAGAAAGGCAATGTCAAAGTGGAGTATATCTCAGCTGAGAGGCAGTTGGCAGATATTTTCACTAAGGCATTATGTGAAGGAAGATTTGCTGAGATTAGAGAAGAATTGGGTTTGATTGATTTGATTTGAAGTAGTTGGTAGAGTTTTGATGATTCAGATTTGGTTAGAGATGATTTGAAGTCAGTTTGGATGATTCTGCATTGATTTGGAGATTTTGGAGAAGGTCGAGTCGACATGGTCTAGTTTAGTGCATCCAGTCGACATGGTCCAGTCTAGTGCATCCAGTCGACATGGTCCAGTCTAGTGCATCAAGTCGACATTATCCAGTCTAGTACATTCAGTCGACTTCATCTAGTCTAGCTCTTCCAATCTAGGTCGTCTAGTCGACCTCCTCTAGTCGAGGTCACCCAGTCAACCTCTTCTAGTTGACATCAACACAGTTGACTCCCTCAACTTGATGACGTGGTACATTTAATAACGTGAAATTGATTTATATCAAGCCAAAGATATTAAATCACCACGTGAGGGGGAACTTTTTAAATTTGAGCTATTTTTGCCCAGACAATCATTGCGAAATTTTCGATGGTGGGTTAGTGTCTGACACCTTTTTAGAAATTTTCTGACCCTTGAGGTGACAACCAGCTGTCACGATCTTCGAAATTCCTTATATCAAAAAGTTTTCTCAAACACTAAAAGTTTCTTCTTCTCACTCTTCCCTCCATTTTCAAACCCTCGAGACTGAAGAAACAGAGTAACCTCGCTCAAAACCCTAGCTTTCCTCTTAAATCTTTCTCTAAACTTCATCAATGGCACCAAAAATTTCTAAGAAGTACGAGGTCAACCTGCTGACTGGTCTAACTATCGATGTTGAGCACTTTCTGAAGTCAAACCTCTACAAAGAAGGGTCGAGGAAGGTGATTGACTCCCTTGCCAGGAGTGGACTCACCAGGTTCATTTCCATTAACGTCCCCACATGGTCTCCAGATAGCGTCATTGAGTTCTATAAGAACGCGAAGGTGAAAGGCAATACCTTGACCTCCAAAGTCAATAATGTGAGCATTCTTCTAAAGCCAGAGACCCTGACTCACCATTTTGGGCTACTAATGTCTGGAGATGTAAACCCCACCAAGATTCAGTTTGATGAGGAGGATTTCTGAAAGGTCATAGTGAAGGATGAGGAGAGTCCCGTCAATTTCTCATGCAGAGTGTCCCTGTTGAAGGAGGAATTATATCTTTACTATAACATCCTTAACAAAATCGTGGAGAGTAGGACAGGCTCTCACGACATGCTTACAAGACCTAGGGCACAGTTGATGAGTACAATCTGGGCAGGCAAGCCAGTCAATTGGGCTTTGTTCATGTTTCAACGCATTGCTGAGCAAGTTGTTAAGGAGACAAAGGAAAAGGCAACTGCTGTAGCCTCTCCCAAAGGTATCTTTCACATCAAGAAAACATTTGATATTGCTCTTAGTCATTTGTTGTCACTGATGGGAGTAGATTTGAGGGATAAGCTTCCTGTACATCCCTCAAAGAGACTATTTGGAAGGGTGGAGAACCCTACGAAAAGGAAAAGCAGTGAATCTCTAGTGAAGGAGAAGAAAGTGAAGAAGGTTAGGAAGTTGATTGTGCAAACTTCAACTGTTGCTTCTAGCACAGTTCCATCCTAGGATAATTCTGCAGAGGAAGAAGTTAAGCAGAGGAGCTCTACAAGTGAGACTCATGAGAGTGAGTAGGCCAAGGAGGTGGCTCAGGACCCCCTCATAAAGCTCAGGACCCTGTTGATGGTGCTGATGTTTCTGAAGGAGATGTGAATGTTGTCAAGATAGCACAAGAAGTTGTTGCTGCTGCTGAAGAGATTGTAGGAGCTACAGATGATGTACCCATCATTATTGATGATCTTATCAATATTGATGAGAAAATGCAGAGATACAATGCATGGCTCTCTTGGAAGCTGAGCAGGACCAGGGTTCAGGCTGAAGGGATGGAGAGAACACATCTTGAGGAGGATTGGATCATGAGCATGGTTGATTGCTATGAGATTGTTGAGCTGATAGATGCTCGAAAGCTCACTGAATTTTTCAAGATTGGTGCTGCATGTCATAAGAGGCATAGCATCAAGATGGGCAAGAGGCCAACAGGAGGGGAGGATGGTGATGATGGTGATGATCAAGGTGATGATGCACCTGATGCCCCTGCTGCCCCTGATGCTCAAACTCAACAAAACCCCATGACCACTTATGTACCAGAACCAGAAGCTGAGAAGGATGATGAAGCTGCTGATGAGGATGAGAAGATGATGGAGGATGAGGATGAAATCCCTAAGGATGATGTGCCAGAGGAGCCATCTAGGGGAGATGATGAGGACAAGGATGAGGATAAGGCAGATCAAGCTAGCAATCCTAATGATGTTGACATGGAGCTGAGCATCAATGATCCAGATGATGAGGAGGATGTGACTAGAAAATCTGCTGTAGAAGAAGTGGTACACGCAGTAGTTCAAGAGCCTAATGAGAACTCATGCAGAGATTTAGTAGTTCATCATGAATCTGCATCACGAGCTTTTGACCAAGATCAACTGAGGCAGATCTTTCAAGCCATTTTGAATAGTATGGAAGAGCAGAACAAAGAAATCTTTGAGCTGTTTGACATTTTGGGATCAAAAATTTTTTGTGACAACAAATTTCAAAGACTCACCAGAGATCACCTGTTGGATGTAAAGAACAGAATAGATGAGCTTAGAGAGCATGTCACTCACCTCCAGCATGGTGTGAAAAAGACTGTGATGGATATCACAGATATTCTTCTTGGAAAGTTCAAAGAATAGAGAGAATTCATTTAAGATCAGTACGCCTTGACGGAGCTAAAGGGTGACAACAACATGATGGAACTTAAACATCTCATGGAGTAGAAATTCTTGGAGCAGAATACAAAGATTGATGATGTGGTCAACATTGTCAAGGAAGTCAAGACCTCTCAGGAACTCCTTACTGAAACCCTTCTGAAGTTCATTGAAGATGCCAAAAAGGGTTAAGGTTCAGGAGGTTTCAAAGAGCAAAGAGGTGAAGGCCAACATCAACAAACTCATCATTCTAGTGGAAGCTTCAAGGGAGGATTCTTACACCATGATGAAAAGGTCAGGATCGTGAATCCCCAAGTAGAAAGGCTTTCTATCCAGGAAATGAGAGAATTTGAAGATCTATTCACAAGAGGACATTGGCCAAAGAATACCAAGAAGCAGGATGCCTTATTTTATTTTCTAGAAAAGAAAAAGAAAGGAGAGAAGATTCTAAAGGTGGCAAAGAGCAGAAAGAAAGGTTACAAAGGAGAAATTCTCTCTCAAACAGAATGCACTGAAGAATTTTCCAACCTTTTCAGAGATGGCTCGTTTGGAGAAAAGACAGATGAGAATTATGAGAGAGCATGAGTGGAATGGTAGAAGTGGCACGATTATGTTTATATGCCAGAAAGGAAGAGATAACATGTTGTTTTGTAATATCCTTATGCATTAGATCTGTATGAACAAACATTTTATGCAATTGAGTACAGCTATTTTTACTCTTTGCTCTTTGACTTTGTGTGATTTATTGTGTTTGTTTTGGCATCATCAAAAAGGGGGAAATGATAGATATTAGGTTTTGGTGATGCACAGAATTTGATAGATGTTTAGTTTTGATGATGATATAGATCTAAGGGGGAAGCTGATTTAATTATTCTAAGTTATTGTATAGATATATAGGTTGGTTTGATTACCATAAAAGGTTGCATATAGTAACTTATGCTAGTTAGGTTAGATGTTCCTGTCTTGAAGAAGATCCAGCCTTGATGATCCAGCTAATGAGACTCAGGTGAACAGTTCCAGTTGAGACTGTCTAGTTGAGGCACTCCAGTTGAGTAGAGGAAGTCGACTAGAAGCAGTTGAGACAGTTCCAGTTGAGACAGTCCAGTTGAGGCACTCTAGTTGAGTAGAGGCAGTCGACTAGAAGTAGTAGAAACAGTTCCAGTTGAGACAGTTCCAGTCGAGACAATCCAGTTGACTAGAGCCAGTCGAGGAGTTCCAGTTGACTAGAGCCAGTCGAGAAGTTCCAGTTGAGTATATCCAGTTGACTAGAGCCAGTTGAGTTATTCCAGTCGAGGAAGACCCAGTTGAGTTGTTCCAGTCGAGGAAGATCCAGTTGAGTAGTCCCAGTTGAGAAATTTCAGTTGAGTAGTTCAAGTCGAGGAGTAGATCTAGTTGAGTTGTTCCAGTTGAGGACTGAGGTAGTCTAGGGTTTACAAAATTTAGGTTTCTTAAAGCCGAAGGATGCCACATGTCTCAAAACGAGGTTTGCATTTAAGAAAGATGGGACACATATTAAATTCAATATTCCGAATTTAATATAGATGATTGGAGACGTTGAAATCAACACAAAATCACGGGATCTGATTAATGCAAAAAGAAGGCAACTTTTCGAAAGAAGATATTGTCAGAATGGGAAACTGTAGTCAGATAAGGAAGTTTTTCAAAAGAAAGCACGATTTGGGAAAGAAGACCAAGACCAGATCCACCATCTTCGGGATTGCCAGAAGATTGAGAAGAAAAAGAAGATCAAAGTTCAACGGCTCTCCAACGGGTATATTCTTGACTGAGGGTATATATATACCCAGGCACAATGAAGGAGAAGATAACTTTTGAACCTTTCTGACTCTCCATGTTGTGAAAGTGAAAACTCTCTGTGCCTACAAGCTCTACAAGTTACATCTAGTAACTGAGCCAAGGCTCAACGAATCACTGTTGTGATTCAACCATTTTCAAGATCATCATTTTCTTGAAGAATCAGTGAAGTGGGAAAGCCACAAAGGACTGAAGTGGATCAGTGAAGCCATCACGTGTGAAGGAGTTGGACAGCTGGTGAAGCAACCATGGGTTGTCGAGGATCAGTAGCAGCTGAAGCATTTGAAGGGGTGAAGGACTGAAGCTGGTGAAGTAACAGTCTTGCGAAGGATCAGACAGTATGGTGGGCAGCTGAACTGTGGCAACGAAGGAGCTGCAAGGGTTACAGTGTTTAGCACCGTGTCACTATTGTAATTGGTGTCAAAGATAATAGTGAATTTCTCCTATACCACAGGGAGAAGAGAGGAGCAGAGGATTACACCACCTCGAACCTCTATAATCTTTGTGTCATTTATGTTTGCAGTCCGCATTACATTCATACACACACTATAACATTAAAACAATAACTCAAACCTTGAAAACTAATTTTCAAAGGGGCTATACAAATATAATCCGCTGCACAACTTTGTTAAGTTTTCAAAAGTTTGAAAAAGCTAATATACGAACAATTATATCGTATATTACTGTTCTGATTTTTATTTATGACCCTGTGTACATCCCCAATTGAATGTTGTTGTGCAGGATAGGTGTTTCGCTGGGAGGATGCAGCGGGGAGACGATGCGGCCTCTTAGGGATGTGATTTGTCTTTGGTTTATTTTGTTAGTTCTTTCTTAGTTGTTAGTTTGAAGTTGTAAGTTGATTTCTATTGGGCACTTGTAGCTGTGGCACTTGAACGCATTTGTTTGGAAGTTTGTTTTCTTATGGAGATGTTCTGGTTAGACCATGTAAGAGTTGATCTTCTGTTGATTTCATTGTTTGAGATGTTCCACCCATTGAGTTTTGTTTCTGCTGTTTGGTTTGGGGTTTAGGCTTGTGCGGTTCGTGGAAGGATCCATGGGTCGTATGCCGGTCCACCCGGGGTGGGGTGTGATATATTTGGAGTCCTTGCCTATGGAGATAAACAGTGGGTCGAGGAACGCCTGTAGGTTGAGTAGACCCCCCTGGTTGTGAGGGGTCCATACCCCTTAAAGGGGCGAATATGTCAAGTCCCTCCGTCCTAAGTATGTTCCACATGGGAATTGTATTCCCTTGATTGCTAGGAGGGTTGATTGCTAGAAGGGTTGATTGGTGGACCCTGAATATTACGTTCAAAGGCTACTCGACCTATTAGATTGTGATTTTGTTCAACAAGTTGTCTGTTGGTCCCTAATGAGAGGCTCTATAAGTTCAGAGGGGGGTGAATGAACTTATAGGTTTCAAAAACTTCTTCAACTTATCAAAGTTGTGCAGTGGAATATTTGTATAGCCTCTTTTAAGATTAGTTTTCAAATCACTTTAAATATAATTGTTTTAATGTTAGTATAGTGTGTGTATGATATGAAAAGATGAAATGTAAATAACACAAGAAATTATAGGGTTCGAGGTGGTGTAATCATCTACTCCTCTCTTCTCCCTATGATTTAGGAGGAATTCACTATTGTATATGGTACACCGGATACAATAGTAACTACAATCAACTTAATGATTGTAAACTTCACTGCAGCTCCTTTGAGACAATGTCTTCAACTGCTACCACACTCTCTGCTCCTTCACAACCCTTGAGTTGCTTCAACAGGTTCAGTCCTTCACCAGCTTGAACACTTCAACTACTTTGGTCCTTGACAACCTCCAGTTGCTTCGCCAACCATACAATTCCTTCGTACCCAACTATTTCACTGATTCCAGTCCTTTGTGGATGCACCACTTCAATGTTCTTCAAGAAATGAAGATCTTGAAATGTTGTTGAATCACAAACAGTGATTCTCGTTGCTTGATATGTCTTTGAAGCTTAGAGCATGGCTCAGTGTTTCTAGATGAAATAATAAAGCTTGAGATGCACGAAGAGTGTTTCAAATTCGCAGAATGATTGTTCAATGTCTTCTCTTTCTTCATGTGTAGGTATTTATCCCCTCAGTAGAATTTCAACCCATTGGAGAGACATTGCAAACTGATCTTCTTCTTCCTCCGAATCTTCTGGAAATCCCGGAAAGAGTGGATCTGGTCTTGGCCTTCTTTCCTCTTTTGTGTATCCATTCAAAAAGCTAGGGTTTTCATATTTCTGACATTCCCTTCTCAAAAAGTAACTTGCCTTTTTGCATGGGTCGGAATCCCGTGATCTTTATCTTTTCTTCAACATCTCCAATCATTTATATTAAATTCAATTATTTGAATTTAATTTCAGTCCTCTCTTCTTTTCTGTGCAATCTTTCCTTTTGACACGTGGCATGCTGATCTTCGTAAACCCTAAACTGATCCGCCTCAGTCTAAACTGATTCTGACAAACCTGATTCTGACACAGAAGAGTCACCCTAGACTGCCTCTTGCCATTGCAACCTCGACTGCCTTCGTGAGTCTCAGTCTCGACTGCCTTCAGGGATTGTCAGTCTAGACTGCCTCTAGACTTTGCTTCCTCAACTGCTACAGTGAATCTTCGGTCTCGACTGCCTCTGTGTCTTCAGCCTCGACTGCCTCTGCATTTCTTCGGCCTCGACTGTCTCTGCATAACTTCAGCCTCGACTGCCTCTGCATAACTTCAGCCTCGACTGCCTCTGGCAAATCTTTAACCTCGACTGCCTCTAGCAATTCTCAGCTTAGACTGCCTCTGGCCCTTGCTCAGTCCGGACTGCCTCTGGACTTTGCTCGGTCTAGACTGCCTCTGGACTTTGCTCCGTCTAAACTGTCTCTGTGAAGTCAACTGCTACAGTGCTCCTTAATCTAGATTGCCTTAAGAATTTTTGAACTCGACCGCTTCTGCATCATTTCAGCCTAGACCACCTCTGAAAAAACTGTTCCACTCTAGACTGCCTCTGGCAAATCATCAAAGCTGATTCTTCCAACACTGAATCTTCAACCTTGACCTGTTTAATTTGCTATATGCAACCTTTATGCTAATCAAACAAGAATCTAAACATACAATCAACAGCATCATAAAAACCTAAAACTACAGCATCATCAAAACCTAATCAAACCTATTAATTTTCCCCTTTTTGATGATGCCAAATCACACAACATAGATAAAAAGAGTAAAGAGTAAAAATATCTTTACTGAATTGCTTAAAAATATTTTACATCACAAAAGAAACATAAAAATCTGTCAAATTGCATAAGTACATGGGGCAAATAAATTATCCTCTTTTGGGAAAGAAGATGTAATCATGCCATTCCTACCAATCTCTCCATGCCCTTTCATAGTTGGCTTCAGTGTCTTCTCCAAATGATCCATCTTTGAATAGCTTTACAAATTCTGCAGTTGCTTTAAGAATGGACAAATCATCACCTTTGTAGCCTTTCTTTCTCTTCACTGCTTTCATGATCTTTTCACCCTTTTTCTTGGCTTCACAAAAGTAGTAGAGGGCATCCTGTCTACTTGTATGCTTTGCCCAATTTCCAGCGTTGAAAAACTTATTGAATTCCTCCATCTCTTTGGCTGTTAGTGTATTTGCTGAACTAAAAATGACATTGCTTTGAGGATTCTTGGCAGTGCTTCCTCCAGCTCTATGATGTCCTTGATGGCTCTGCTGGCTTCTTTGCTCTTTAGCTCCTCTAGAATATTCCCCCTTTTTGGCATCACCTAAAAAGTTGGATATGAGAAGATCTGTGAGGTCTTTATTTGCTTCAGTTTGTTTTTGTTGTGCTTTGAGAAGGTTGGCCAAGGTCTCCTCTACATTGGTCAGCCTCTCACCATTTTCATCAATTTACTGAGCCAGGTTCTCTTTAACTTTCTCAATCTTCTTGCTCATCTCTATGTTCAGATTCAGCTTAGTGAGTTGCATCTTCTTTTCCATCAAAGTGAAGTGGTCCCTTGTTTCCTCTGCAGACTCATCAATCTTCTTTTCAAGATAATCAGTGTTAGATGAAATGGTTCTTGGGAGTTTCTCCTGGATGGCATGCACCACTGTGTCCACATCCTTTGCAACAATGTTCATTTGCCTTGTGAGCTTTTGAAGACTTACACAGATGTCAACCTTCAGCTTCTGATCTTGGGGACGGTGGAACTCAAAGTACTTCAACAGCTCTTGGGTTGCTTTGCTCGGCTCATTCATCTTGGATAGCATGCACTTCACTGCTTGATTGATGTGCTCATGAATAGCATGGTCAGTGAGAGGTAAAGCTGGTGAGGGTTCAGTGATGAAGGGTTTGATGATATGCGATGCCACAGAACAGCACATCACTGTGGCGACAGTTTTGCCTGTGGCGCCAAGGTCTCAGTTATGCCTGTGGCGTCAGTTAGGCATATCTCAAGATTTAGAGAAGTGTGGCTAGTGCTGCCACTTCCATGATGCTTCTCGTGTTGTACTTGGTCTATGGACCAAATTTGGGGGTTTGATGATTCGTGGT
>JAOWBR010185019.1:0-19376 GCA_028571145.1 Dionaea muscipula | reverse complement strand
TATCAGACAGTATCTCTATAACAAAATATCAGACGTAATAACGTCTGGTTGAATGCTAGAGTCGTAAAGGACGTCTGGCTTTGGCCAGAAGCAGACGTAAAACGTCTGTTTACAAAATTATATTAAAATGCAAGAATTATGCATGGAATGCATTACTGCTATGATCTAAGGGTTATGTATGCAATATGAGCTTAAGCATTATGATTTGTCTATGAAATCAACGTAAAATATGTACAAATAAATATAGAAAAAGGTACATAAAATGCACCGATCAGCTGGCTGGATAGTAGAGGTCTTTGGCTTCCACATTGGTTGTGGTTGCCTTTGTGGCATGTAAGCCATGGCCCAATCTCTGTCTGAAAAGAACAATCTCCCTTCCCCCTTTCTTGATGCTCTCTTTTGCCTAGGAGCAACTTTGGGGATAACCTTACCCTTAGGCTTAGATTACATTCTAGGGGCAGCCTGAGTATTAGATTTTTCCCTGTTGGCAACCTTTGGCTGGGCAGTGGCTTTGGAGGCAGGAAAAAGTTGATCTTCCCTTTATTTTGAGCTTCCTTAGCCTTATTTGAGGGTTGACCATCTTTTTCCTTATATCCTAGGCCTGTCTTGCCTAGATTACCTACCACCTTGTCAAAGACAGGTGTGGCATCATCTAATTCCTTTTTCAACCTTTCTTTATCACTTTTCAGTGATTCATTTTCCCTTAGCAGAGCTTCATGGCTGGTTTGTATTTTTTCAAACCTGGTCAAGAGCTCTTGGAACATTGTATGCAAGTCCTTCTCACAATGTGGTGATGTGGAGCTAAAGTCAGATGAATTTACTCTTAAGGTTACCTCTTCTTCATCACCATCTTGTGTCATTAAACACAACAGTGCTTCTTCTGAGGATGATGAGGAGGAGCTTTCTTCAGATGAGCTCTCCTCCTTCTTCTTCTTGATCTCTTCTTCATGATCCGAAGCCTTCATGGCTTTTCTCCCTTTCCTCATTTCCTTGTCTTTCTTATATTTCCATGCTTTCTTCTCTTCATCACTGTACTTCTTCACAATAGGGTAGGGACAGTTGGCCTTGAAATGTCTAGGCTTCCTACAATTGTAGCAGAGGACCTGTCCTTCCTTGTTCTTGTCATCATCTTCTTCCCTATCCTTGTTATACGGCCTTCTTGAGGACTCTCCCTTGTGGTACTTCTTGGTGTACCTGGAGAACTTCTTGAACTTCTTCATGAGCAGTGTCATCTACTCATGAAGGTCTTCATGACTTTTGTCTTCAGATTTGTTGCTGGCTTGGGGAGCAACCAAGGCTAAAACTGCTTGAGGGTTTGTCTTGTGTTATTCTTGAATGTGCAGCTCGAACTCATATGCCTTCAGGTCTGAAAACAACTGGAAGGTGGTGGTAGTTGACAGATTCTTAGTTTCCCTCATGGTAGTCACCTTCATACCCCATTCTGAGGGCAGTCCTCTAAGAATCTTCATACACATCTCCTTATTTGTGTATGTTTTGTTTAACATAGTCAACTCATCATGAATGGTCGTGAACCTGCTCTCCATTTCATCCACAGATTCTCCACTCTTCATCTTGAAGCCTTCAAACTTCTGAATGGCTACTGAAAGATTGTTCTCTTTGATATCTTCGGTTCCCTCACAGATTAGGATGAGCTTATCCCATATCTGCTTTGCAGTAGTGCATGTCTTAATCCTTAAAAACATGTTACTGTCGAGGGTTTTCAAGATAATATCCTTCGCCATATTATCCAAGTTGTGGCGTTTTTTATCCTCTGAAGTCCACTCAATTCTTGGCTTAGGAACTTGTGGGGTGGCTGTAGATGTTGTGGGGTCGGTGTTTATCTTCATAATCTGCAAAGGGCCATCCGTGATCACATCCATCATATCTTCATGCGTAGCTGCCAAGTGTGCCTGCATACGCATCTTCCATTCGTCAAATTTATCCATGGAGAACATGGGAATTCTAGAAATGAAGTTTTGTGAGTCCATTTAGATATGAAGAAATAAGAAAAAGAAACTTTTAAAACTGTGACAAAACTCTTTGAAAACTAGGGATCACTCTAGGTAAGAGACACTGCTCTGATACCACTTGTTGGTCCCTAGGAGGGGTTCTATTAGTTCAGAGGGGGAGGGTGAATGAACTTATAGGTTTTCAAAAATTTTTTAAAACAATACAAAGTTATGCAGCGGATATATTCAAATAGCCCCTTGTTAAGTTTAGTTTTCAAAGTATAATAAACTGTTTTAATCTTGTTATGTGTGTGTATATGCAATGCAATATAGAAAATAAATAACACCAAACACTTATAGAGGTTCACGGTGGTGTAATCCTCTACTCCTCCCTTCTCCTTGTGGTTAGGAGGAATTTTACTATTATATCCCGATACACTAAATACAATAGTCAACAGTGATAAAACACTATCAAACACCCTTGCAGTTCCTTCAACCCGATGATCTTCAACTGCTACCACACTGTCTGGTCCTTTGCAACCTGCGTTGCTTCACCAGCTGCAAGCCTTCACCCTTGGCTTGCTTCAACTGCTGGCTTTGTCTTTCACAACCTTGTTGCTTCACAAATTACAGCTCCTTCACAACCCTGGCTTCACTGACTCTCAGTCCTTCATGGTCTCCCACTTCACTGATCAATTCCAAGAAAAGATAAAGTTCTTGAAATGGTTGAATCACTCTTGTGATTCAATGAGCCTTGCTAGATATTGAATGTAGCACTGAGTTGGCTCAAAGTTACTAGATGTAACTGTAGAAATCGTTGGCACAGTGAGTTATCAAATTCACAGCATGAAGGTTCAAGAGTTGTGTCTTCTCCTCATCGTGTGCCTGGATATATATAGGCTCCAAAATATATCCGTTGAATGTCGTTGAACTTTTGATCTTCATCATCTTGTCAATCTTCTTTCAATCTCGACAATCATGGATCTTGCCTTGGTCTTCTTTCCCAAATCGTGTAAGCTTTTGAAAAGCTTCCTTGTCTGATTAGGGTTTCCAAATTCTGACAAACCCTATTTTAAAAAGTTGCTTCCTTTTTGTCTCAATCAAATCCCGTGATTCTGTCTTGAGTTCAACGTATTTAATTATTAATATTAAATTCGTAAAGTTGAATTTAATATGTCCCATCCTTCTTTAACGAGATCCTCGTCTTTAAACACGTGGCATTTTCTTCAGGTCCGACTTCGAGAACCCTAGGTTTGATAAACCCTAGACTGCCTTGGTCTCAACTGGTCTTGAGTCAATTGGGGTTTTCTCAACTTGTAATACTCAACTGGACATGCTCAACTGAAGATACTCAACTGGTATATCTCAACTGGGATGTCTCAGCTGCCCTGTCTCAATTGGAAGTACTCAACTGGTCTTCCTCGACTGGAACTGTCTCGACTGGACTATCCTCGACTGAGACTGTTCCGATTGGTTGTTCCTCGACTGGGAATGTCTCGACTGGTAGTTCCTTGACTGGGACTGTCTCGACTGGTTATTCCTCGATTGGGACTATCTCAACTGGTTGATCCTCGACTGGTCCTGCTAAGCTGGAACACCTCAACTGAATCTGGTAGACTGGCTCTACTCAATAGAAACTGTAAACTGCCTCTACTCAACTGGTTCTAATCAACTACATCTTCTCAACTGGTTCTAGTCAACTGCATCTACTCAACTGCATCTGCTAGACTGCATGTCTCAACTAGATCAGTCTTGACTGGAACTAGTCAACTGCATCTAGTAGACTGGCTCTACTCAACTGCATTGTCTCGACTGCATCTAGTCAACCGGGACATCTCAACTGCATCAACTCAACTGAATCAGTCTCGACTGGGACTAGTCAACTGTATGTCCCAACTGCCTCATCTCAACTGAGTTTTCTAAGCTGGATCTTCAAGGCTGGATTCTCTTCAAAGCTTAAACACCTATCCTAACCTGTATAGGTTACTATATGTAACCTTTTGTACTAATCTAGATCCAACTTAATGTCTATACAGTATCTTATACTGACTTTATCAGTTTCCTCCTTAGTTATACATTCTCATCAAACCTTGATGTCTATCATATTTTATGCATCATCAAAACTTAATATCTATCATCAAAGATTTGTTTTTCATCCATTTCTAACTTGGTTTTATCACTTTATATCAAAATTCAAATATTTAGCACGTTTTACTCCATTTACATCATTTTTTAGTCGATTTACATCAAATTTATACCTAACTAATAATTAACGGTAACTAAACTAATCTATATCCTAAAATAATCTCAACTAGTCTCGTCTTAAACAAATAATCAACATAAAATAAATAAAATCAGGAAAAACGGCATACCCGGGGACTGTTAAACGACCACGGGCAGCCACCGTGCCACCGAAGGTGATCCGAAATGGGCTCCGGCAGCCCTCCACCACCTCCGGCAGCCTCAAACCACCACGAAAACCACCCGGAGGTTGCGAAACAACCCCGGGCAGCCCACCATCGCCTCCGGCAGCCACCAAACCACCTCCGGCAGCCCACCACCACCTCCGGCAGCCACCAAACCACCTCCGACAGCCTCAAACTACCACGAAAACCACCCGGAGGTCGCGAAACAACCCCGGGCAGCCGCCGAGTCACCGGAAGGTAGCCGGACTCCGACCTCCATCCCACTGGAGTCGCCTCCAGACCTCCATCCCACCAGTGGCAGCCCTAACCACAACCCACAACCACCAACCGCAAACACCACCACGAAATCACCCACAAAACCCTAACCACGAAATCAACTACAATATCAACAAATCGGAACAAAATTAGCTAGGATTTAGGTCATACCGTAGTAGATAGGTCGAATCAGAGCTGTGGTGGTCGTTGCCGGTGCTGTGGTCGTCGATGATCGGATACCGCGGGCGAAAAAGATGAACGGACTTCTGTGATTTTAATTGAAATAATGACCGAACGGTAGTATACTACCGTTCGGTCCCTTTTTTGGCATCCGAAGGGACTTACAATAGTATACTACCATTTTCATTCAACTATTATGGTAGTATACTACCATAAAGCAAAAATCGTCCAAAAACAATTGAGCCGGGGTGTGCTGGCCATGAGGGTGTGCCAAAAGAAATGAGCTTGCCAAAATAGCAAAAGTAATGGAGTTGCTCTTACTTAAAACTTAGAGCATTGTACATGACCTAGTACCGCCCGCTAATCCGATCACAAAAGATATATGAGTGCCGTTTGGTTGAAGTCCCACCGATCCGGCTAGCGAAGAGAGGCCCAATCCCCGCCTTATGTTATTGAAATCACAAAATTAAAGTCTAATTGATCTGCGATTCGATCAATTAATTGCTTATCCGTTTCTGAAATTCCCCTATGTGTGTCGAATTCCTCTTCAGATCTTCAAGCAGATCTGAACTTACCTCACACCTCACATATCGCGAGTCGTAATTTCGTGATTATTATCCGATTCGATCCATATTCAGCCGAATCCGACTTTACTGCGGAGTTGGTTGCTTTTGGAATTCAGTTTGGGATCTGTGATTTCTGTGTCTCGAATGGCTGATCAAGAGGACGAGGATTTGCAGATGGCGTTGAGGATGAGCATGCAGAGTTCTCCACCGGAGGCGAAGAGAAGCAAGCCAAGGGATTCTGTATCCGCCTCTATGGGCAGTAATTCTCTGGAGGAGTCGCCGGAGGCTAAGAACCGGAGGGTGCAGAGGGAGCTTTTGGCAGCTGCTGCTGAGAGGAGAATGATGGCGGCTAGAAGTGCTGCCGCAGCCTCAGCACAGGCATCGCCGGCGAAGAGTGGTGTGAGTAGTTTGGGTAGGGTTCCGGTGAGGAAGGAAGAGAAAATCCAGAGTAAAGTAAGAGGCGAAGAGTTGTCTGTGGCCGAGGCGAATCAACTGTTTTCCATGGTTTTTGGTAGTTATCTGTCGAAGGAGGTTCTTGCGCAGTGGAGTAATCAAGGCATAAGGTACTACCTATTTGCTTTCTGTTTCATTGCTGTTCAATTTTAACAAAGTTTTGTTGCGCTGCTGCTGCTTCAATGTGCATATATCAAGCCAGGTTTTTAACTTTAAAGTGTAATGATTGGGGCTTTGCAATGGTGAATTTTGTAAGCTTTGGTATTATTTGTGCTCTCCGGTTATTGGTGATGCAAATTTTTCAGAGTGAAGTTGATAGTTGAATGATTAACACTTCAGCTTAGCTCAGCAATTGATTTATATCTATGCATCTCTTAGAATTTTTTTTGTCAAACTGGTGTTTTTATGTTAATTTAAAAGCTTTCTCGTTTTTGTTAGATAGGAATTTCATGAGTGAAATAAGTGGAGGGCTTTAACCGATTATGGTCAAGTAATAACCTTTAATTTCCTCCTTGTTTTAGTTTCTTTTTCTTTTTCCCTTTTTGTTTTGGTTGTGGGTACTCTTTGTTTGAAATTTCACCACCTTTTTGATCTTTGTTAGTAGGATGATGTTTGCAAGTTAAATGAGTGCTTCTACATGTCTTGGAGAAATCTGAATTGCCCTGCACATTCCTTTCCATACTTTCAGCCAAAAATTTGGGCACTTTTGAAAGTTCAGAATGTGATCACTTCATAAGTTTTCATGCTTAGGTTCTCTCTGCTGAATGTTGCCATAAATTACTTTTGGAATTCATTCAAATTCTGGATTTCTAGGTTTTGAGCTGCAATTTATCTCCCTTCCCTACTTTCTTACACAGATCAGGGTGTTTATTGGTGAGTTAAACTTTCCATTTGCTAATCACAATACGAAGGCAAAGAGGGAAGAATCCTTTCTACTTTGAGGAAGGATGCATTGTAAACCACGATCAGTATCAATCAGATATCTCATCTCCCAAAAGGAAGAATGATGGTTTCCTCAACATTTGAGTTGCTCAGTGTTGATGAAAGTTGCTTACTTCTTATTAGATTCCTTTACCTTCTTTATCCATTGTGTTAAATGTAGTTATGTAGTTTGTGTAACCCATCAAGGCTATTTTTAACATTGTACTCCGTATCTATTTTGTGGGTGTGCTAGGGTTACCTAGACACTCTTTCTCCTCATTTTGGCTAACATGGTATCAGAGCCATGGTGTAAACACAGTCTCATTCTTCTACCGCTTCCTGCCACCACCAAACACCACGCTGCCACCACTGCCGTTGACCACCCAAGACCGCTAACGACCTTCCCTATCCTACCCATGCAACGACGACCTTGAGGGGAGCTGCCTTAACCTTCACCCACCGTCCAATGCTCTATTCGCTCTAACCCTAACTCACCGTCCACCCCAATCACCAAAATCACCTCAATCTCTCGCCCATTGACCAAATACTCACCATAGATCGACTGGGCTTCGTGCGTCGCCCGATCCTCTGAAGCTGATTCGCCATGCACCACCGGATGCGCCTCCACGTGCCGTCGAACGCATCTGTGCGTGGGCCTCACGCGCCCCTCACGCGCCGTCATCCTCGAACCAGGATCATCTGAGGGTCATGGTTTGATGCTCCTTCTATTGGGTTGATGATCTCCTTCTTTGTTTTCCTTGGATGATGATTTCTCCTTTGATTTTTGCTGCTCATGCATTTGGATTGATGTTGAGGTTACTGTCTTCTTCTCCCTTGGTGATCCATTGGTGCATCCGTTGTTGCATCTTGCTGCTCCGTAGCCCATGAATTATTCTGTGGCATTCTCTTCTATTATTTAAGCACTATTGTGTCTTTTTGATTGCGATGTGTGACCGTAGCTCCTCCAAAAATGTTATTCTTCTTACATATTAGAAATCCGATACCTCGTCCATTACTTCGGTTTCTTTGAACTCGAAGAATTTTAGTTATTGGTCGCGTGCTATTGAGACCTACTTAGAGGGTTATGGGTTAGAATCTCATGTCATTGATGATCCTCCAAATAAGACTAAGACTGATGACTATAAGTCTTGGAAGCAGACAGATGGTAGATTTCATATGCGCCTTTGGATAGTATGGATCCTGATATTGCTACTACTCTTATTCACCAACCAACTAAAATTTTTATGGAGCCAGTTGCGTGAATTGTACTCTAGGAAAGATAATTTACAGCGAGCATATGATCTTCATCAGTCTTTTGTCACTATTCATTAGGGTACCTCTTCATTAGAGGCTCACTATGCCCGGTTTCAAAGCATTTGCGATGAGTTTTCTTTATGCTAGCCGATCACTGCTGATGTTAGGCTATGCAGACTCAGCGGGAGCAGATGTTTGTTGCTCGCTTTCTGCACAGCTTAGATCCTGCCTATGCTCCTGTGCGGTCTCAGCTTTTGGCCGCCAAGGAGCTGGTTTCCCTTTGTGAGGCATTTAGTCGTCTTCGCCAGGCTTCTATTCCTGCCCCGAGTCCTCCTCTAACCTCTTCTCCCACTGATCACTCTGCATTAGTGGCTTCTAGTCACTCTTCTGCATCTGGTGGCTCATCAGGAGGAGCTGGACGAGGTACTGGCTGAGGCACTTCTAGTCGGTCATCTCGTAGTTGTGGCCGTGGCCGTGGTGATCTCCTTTGTACTCATTGTCGGGGTACCAATCACACTATTGATCGTTGTTGGGTTCTTCATGAGAAGCCTAAACATATGGCTCATTCTGCTACCTTGGATGATTCCTCTCCTCATCAGGCTCCTCCTCCACCTCCTAGAGTGGTTTCTAAGTCCGAGGAGACATATGAGCGCTACTTGGCTCACTTGACTGTGTTTTCTTCCGCACCTCCTTCTGAGAATATTTTCAGTGCTTATCAGGTCACTTCTGGACGTCCATGGATTATTGATTCTGGTACCACTGATCATATTATTGGGTCTTCCGCTGGATTTTAGCAGACCACTGCGCTTTCTCGTCCTATTCATCTTACTGATAGCTCGGCTGATGGTTTGGGTTCAGTTCATTCCGGCACTTTTTCTTTACAATCTGTTATTCGTGCTCCCACTTTCCTTTTCAGCCTTATGTCTGTTAGTGCTTTTATTCGCCAGATGAGTTGTGGTGTGACCTTTTTCTCTGACCGTTATGTTATATAGGATCTCTAGACATGGAGAACCATTGGATCTGAGGCTGAGCGTGATGGCCTATATTACTATAAAGAGTCCTCCAGTATTGCTGCACAGGCCACACTGTCACCTCACCTTTTCTACCCTCGCCTTGGTTATCCGCCATTACAAAATCTTAAACTCTTAGTTCCCTCTTGTTTTAAACTAGATAGCCTTTTGTGTGAAATCTGTGAGCTTAGTATACATCATAGAACTTCTTTTCCTTCACGTGTTGGTGCTCGTGCTACGAAACCTTTCCATTTAATCCATTTGGATATTTGGGATCCTATGCGCATTTCTACTCTTAATGGTTTTCGGTACTTTGTTATTGTTGTCGATGATTTCTCTCGTATAACTTCGTTATATTTGATGAAAGAGCGTTTTGAATTACCACATATTTTTCGGAGTTTTTATTTCGAGACTTCTACTTAGTACGGTGGCACTATTAAATTTTTTCGCTCTGATAATGCTTGTGAGTATTTTTCATCTTCTATATCCTCGTTCTTTATTGATCATGATATTATTCATCAATTCTCTTGTACTCATACCTCCCAACAAAATGGGGTGGCCGAGCGCAAGTTTCGTCATCTTTTAGAGGTCACTCGTGCCTTGTTATTCCAGATGCGTGTTCCCAAGGCATATTGGTTGGATGCTGCTCATACGGCCACTTATCTTGTGAACCGCATGCCCTCTAGTGTCCTGACTGGCAAGGTTCCTGACTCGCTGTTGTTTCGTACCGATCCGCTCCATCATTTACCTCTTCGGGTATTTGGATGTACTTGTTTCGTGCATATCCTTGATTCTGGATTTGATAAGTTGGATCCTCGATCTTGTCGATGTATGTTCCTGGGGTGTTCTCGCACCTAGAAAAGATATCGATGCTACTCCCCTACACTTCGTCGGGAGTTTGTGTTTGTGCTGATGTCACTTTTAATGAATCTGTCCTAGTCCTTTCGTGTCTGAGGCCCCTTTTGAGCCCTTTTCTGCTCCCGTCTCCTATCCCGTCACTGACTTTGAGCTGTCCCTGACCTCCGCAGTTCTTGTGCAGTCATCTGGTATTGGTTCCCCTTCCTTGGAGGATCCTGCTCCGTCTCTGCAGGCTCCTCTCAAGGTCTATACTTGGCGCTGCCTCCCTATGCTCATGTTGGTCCCATTGTCCCCCTGATGGATGATTCTGTGGAGCTCCCTATTGCCCAACGGAAAGGGGTCCACACGTGTACCTCGCATCCTATTGCTTCTTATGTTTCTTATAGGCAGGTGTCTCCCTAGCTTCGTCACTTTGCTGCTTCTGTTTCTGATATTTCTGTCCCCTTCACTGTTCAAGAGACTCTTTCTATTCCTGAGTGGAGGGTTGTCATGGAGGCTGAGATGATTGCTCTACATGATAACGCCACTTAGGATTTGGTGCCTCTTCCTTCTGGCAAGCACACTGTTGGCTGTCATTGGGTCTTTGCTCTTAAGCTCCGTTCTGATGGTACTATTGAGCGCTATAAGGTGCGACTTGTGGCTAAGGGATTTACACAAACCTATATGGTTGACTATGAGGAGATTTTCTCTCCTGGGGCCAAGATTGACTATGTTCTCATTCTTCTATCCCTTGCGGCCACGTTTCATTGGCCTTTCTTTCAACTGGATGTTAAGAATGCTTTCTTACATGGTGACCTTCATGAGGAGGTCTATATGACCCAGCCCCCTGGGTTCTTGCGGGGGGGGGGGGGGGGTGGTCTGGTATGTCGCCTTCGCAAGGCATTACATGGTCTTAAGCAGTCCCCCAATGCCTTCTTGACCCAGCCCCCTGGGTTCCTCAAGTCGTGCTTTGTTACAGTATGGGATGCATTAATGCCAATTTGACTATTCTATCTTTTTCCTCTCATCCTTCCAAGGGAGTGTCCTTATTGTGTATGTTGATGATATTATCATTACTAGGGATGACCAACAAGGTATTGACAAGCTAAAAGCTTTTATTTAGAGCCAGTTCCATACCAAAGATATAGGAGAGTTGAGATATTTCTTGGGCATTGAGGTATCCTGATCAAAAGATGGGTCTATTAATCTGAATCAAAGGAATTATGTTCTTGATATCCTCGAGGAGACTGGTCTTTTGGGAACCAAACCTATACCTACTTCTATGGACTCGGGGGTTAAACTCTATGTTGATGAGGGGGAGCTTATAACGGAACCCAGTGTTCTAAATGGTGCTCTGCGATAGCATGGCGGCAGGGAACCTTCAAGCGCCAATGCCTTTTAATTGGGGATTAATCGGCTTCAAGTAATTTGGCGGTTTTTTATTTATTTATGTATTATTTTTAGGGTATTGATTTGAATTTTCATTTAGTAATTGATGTTTAAATTTTGAATTACATATTAATTAGAGTAATGCTAATGGGTGGAGATTGAGCTCGATAAGTAGTGAAGGTGTCAGCTATGGAGCTTAGACATCACCATTAGTTGACGTTGATCGACAATGGCTTACAACTCTATTACCAAGAGCTCGTTATTGTGCAGGGAAGGGACTAGCAAGCAAGAAAGCTATTGACTCCTATTTAATGAAATGGGTTATGTTTTTTCAGACACGAGAGGAAGAGATGAAAATCAGATGAGACAAGAAAATCACAACAACAAAGGTGTACAAATGAGACACGAAAATCAGATGAAAATCATAGATGAGAATCACAAAGAAAGGGAGCTGAGAGACGAGAGAGAGCTGAGAGAGAGAGATTACAAACTTGTAGTACCCGGTCAGCAGCAGACTTGCAGTACCTGGTCAGTGGCGACGACAGCAAGGGTCGGCAACGACGGCGATTTGTGGAAGTTAGAGTGATTTGTAGAAGTGGCTTCATCGAGCAGAGTCTGTTGTTGACTTGATTTTAGAATTAAGGTTTGTCGATTTTTGTGGTTTTTTTTGGGTTTTTTACCGTCAAGGCTAAAAATCGGCCGTCGAGGCTAAAAATCGGGCGCCAAAGGCCTTGGCGGTTGATTTTTAGAATGTCAAATTAGGCAAACCGATTTTTAGAATGATTAGACATAAATCGCGGCAGCAGGGCACTTTCAAGCGATTAATCGACGATTAATCAACCGCCAAGGCTAATTTTTAGAACAGTGACGGAACTTGAGAGGTATCGTCGTTTGGTTGGAAAACTGACTTATCTTTGTATCACACGTTCTGATATCACATTTGTTGTGAGTTCATTGGGCCAGTTTATGTCAGTTCCACGCATACCCCACTGAGAAGCTCTTCTAAGGTTGGTGAAGTATTTGAAGAATCATCCTGGCCTTGGTTTGTGTTATAGAGCATATGGTCATTTACGTCTTGAGGGATTTACTGACTCTGATTGGAATAGGGATCCCAATAATAGACGATCTATCACTGGCTATTACACCTTTTTTGGAGGTAATCTTATCCCTTGGAGGAGTAAGAAACAAAAGATTGTCTCTAGATCTAGTGCAGAAGTCGAGTATAGGGCGATGACATACCTTTTGTGAGTTGACATGGATACATTCTCTTCTGAAGGAGATCGGATTTATCGGATTTATAGTTCCATTGCCTTTTCACTTGCATTGTGACAATCAAGCAGCTATACATATTGCTTCAAATCCAGTCTTTCATGAGAGAACAAAACATATTGAGGTTGATTGTCACCATGTTCGAGAGAAAGTGAAGTGTGGCTTCATTGATATACCTGTTGTGTTAAGTGATGCTCAACTGTAGACCTTCTGACTAAACCTTTGTTTTTACCTAGTCTAGAGATTTTATGTAACAAGTTGGGTCTAGTTGATATTTGTTCTCCAACTTGAGGGGGAGTGTTAAGTGTAGTTGTGTAGTTTGTGTAACCCATCAAGGGTATTTTTGACATTGTACTACTCTCTCTTTATATATATCTATTTTGTGGGTGTGCTAGGGTTACCTAGACACTCTTTCTCCTCATTTTGGCTAACACATTGAAACATTTCCTGACATTGGATGTCGAAACAACCTACCTGTACTCGTGCTATACCTGGTGTGGGCTCTGCATACCTCTGCATTCAATACTTTGCCAATGTTTTGATGGCTTTACAAGTTTAGCAATTCTTCCTGTATTTGGTGTTGGGCATTCTACTTCCTTACATAAGCTGGAAAAGAGTTTGATCTCCCCCTAGGAGCCTTAACTTGACCATGAAAAGAAAAAAAGGAGCGTTAACCACTATACATGTTTTCCTTTCTTTGTTGCTGCTTAACAGACTTGGCTTCTTGCTAAAAATAACCGGGGATATGATTAGCATCCTGCTTCTTTATTAGTGCCATATATTCTCTGGAAAAGAACCTAGGATGTACAAACGGATCAAAGATTCTAGTTGTTTGTCACTTGGGGAAGGAGACATAACTTCCATTCTCTGTTGTACCCCATAGATCTTGAAATAACTTTTCCTCTTCGATGCAAGTCATAGGAATTAAGATAGTGTGGCTTTGTGGAAGTCCTATGACATAGATCACTACTGTGGGCGAAGATATGTACTAGCACTCTGAATGTGAGATTTAGCAGCGTTTTATAAATGATCTTATTCTCCATCATGTGATTTGATAAATTCTTCTAGGAAGATGTTGCCACTCATCAACCATGTACTCTGCAGTAGAAGAAATTATCCACAAAAATGATAAAGTAGTGAAATCCTAACTTTAAACTAGTACAGTTGGGACCCCAAACATCTAAATGAACAACATGAAAAGGACTATGAACTTGTTTGTCAAGACAGGGAACAAAAGAAGCATGATGGTGTTTACCTAACTGACATGCCTCACAATCTAAATTGGATAAATTAGAGAGACTAGGACACAATCTCTTCAGCATAAGATGAGATGGGTGACCAAAATGACGATGTATCTGGAGAGGAGTGGTAGCAGCTGAGTAGAGCCTTGGGAGATCTAGTTAAGGTGCCATGCAAGTGGTAAAGGCCTCCATATTCACGTCCTTCTCTAATTGTCCTCTTCGTCTTCAAGTTCTTGATAACAACACAATCAGGGAGAAACAAGACAAAACAATGTAAGTCTTTGGTAAGTTTATTGATGGACAAGAAATTAAAAGGAAAATCTGGAATATATAATGTGGAGGCAAGGCAAAAAGATGGACTAAGATGAACAAGTCCAGTACCACTAATAGGAGTGGTGGAGCTATTGGCCAAAGTAAGGTGATTAGAAGAGGGCATAGGATAAATTTGATGAAACAATGTAGAGATACTGGAAATATGATCGGTAGCTCCCGAATCAAGATTCCATGATGTAGGTGTAGAAGCGAGGCAAGCAATGGAGTTACCTGTATTGGCAAAGGAGATAATGGGAGGAGTGACAACCTGCTAAGAAGCCTGAAGCTGAGTCAATCTAGCATATTCCTCCCTAGAAATCACAACCTGATCAAGGCCACTAGCTAAAGAGCTATAAGAAGACGTAGCAATATGAACAACTCGGGGGCGGCCCACTAGTTGCAAACAAGTTTCCTTCGACTGACCATCCTTGTTACAATGAGTGCAATGAGGGGTATGCCCAGAAAGTTGCAACATTTCTCTGTCACATGGCCATCCCTTCCACAATTACCACATTTCCTAGGAGGCCTCGACCTCGTCCAGCACCTCGTCCTCCACGATCTCCTCACCTCATCCTCCACGATCTTCTCGACCATAGCCTCTACCAAGTCCACTAGATTGAGCGACAAGGGCTGATTTGACATCTCCAAAATCAGTAGAAACATGCACACTAGTGTCAATAGAGGAGCGGAGTACCTTGACATAAACCTCAGCAAAAGATGGGAGCCCAGCAGCTCCCAAAATCTGTGAACAAGCAGGAGAAAAAACAAGGCTAAGGCAAGCCAAAAACCGCATTATGATCAACTGTTCATGTTGTTTATACATCTCCTTGAACATTAGCAGTGATACGGAACACAACCTTCAACTTTTCATGAATTCGCTTCAAATCAGCAAAATTTTGGGTAAGTGTCTTTTCCCCTTGTTGACATTGGAATAAGTGAATGGATTGATCATACATTCTAGTCATATTACTAGAATAGAGAACTTTAACATAATCCCAGATCTCCTTGAATGAATTCAAATGAGTATAAAAATCTGGGACTACGGGTTCCATAGAATTCCACAACATACTCATAATTTGAGCATCCTCTTGATCCCATTTCTTTTTAGCATCATCATCGGTAAGGGACCCATTAATAAGATACCCAGACTTGCCCCTTCCAAACAATGTTCTAAATGGCGCTTGGCGGTGGCATGGTGCCGAGCGACCGCCAAGCGCCAAGGTCGCCATGGCGCCGCCAAGGAACTTGGCGGTTTTTATACCTATAAAACACAAGACAGAGGAGATGAACAGAGGAGATAGAGCAAAAAACATTGAGTTTGGATGAACAAAGCAAAAAAAATTGAGCAGAATATTAAAGCAAAAAAACATTTATTCCTATACATCTGTAGCAGCATATTAGAGCAAAAAAAACTGCTCGGATGAACAGAGGAGATGAGAGATGAACAGAGGAGCTCAGCAGAAAAAAAATTATGGAGAAAGAGATGAGATGCTGCTGCTCTTTAACTTCAGCTACTGCTGCTGCTCTTTAACTTCAAAAAAACAGAGGAAGACACGAGATGACAGAGGAGATGAGAGATGGAGTACCTGAGGGAGAGAGCTGCTAGGATGAAGAGGAGAAGAACCGACACCGACGAGCTACTCGGATGAAGAGGAGAAGAACCGACACCGGATATTTGATTTGATTCTTCCAAATCAATTTAGGGCTTGGGCAATTGGGTTTCAATTTTTTTTTTTGATTTTTTTATTTAGAAAATTTAGTTCAATGGGTTGAGCTTTTATTTGGATAATTGATTTCAAAATTGGGTTTCAAAATTGTTTGATTCTTCAAATTAAGATTAGGCTGGTTTTTTGTTTTTTTTTTTTTTTTTAAATTTTGGGCTGCCAATGTCATCCGCCATGGTCCGCCAAGCCGCCGTAAGCCGTCATAATCCGCCAAGACGTTAAGGAAAAACGCTTAGGGGTTAGGCGTGGCGCCGTGACACCGCCAAGCGCCTAGGCGCCGCTAAGGTCCGCCATTTAGAACACTGCTTCCAAAACACTTCAACGGATATTGCCCATTGCATAGAATTATTCTCATTAAGTTTCCTCGTAATTTGAGGAATCAACACATTTGATGAAGTAGCCATAGTCACCTGCAATGCCAACAAGTAACCATCACCGCAACAAGAACCGATTACAATTAATCGACAACAACTTCAACAAGAATACTCAGGCACCATAACTTCATAACAAGAATCAAACATAGAAATAATCACCCACCACAAAGAGTACTCAGGCACACATCACACGGCGATAAATAGCCCAAACAACCGCAGAAGCTATGTAGAATGGAGAAACAATTAATCCCAAACATGAAGAACGGCAAACAACTTCAAATAGAGCAGAGACCACCAAGGGAAACAAACCACAAGCTCAAATGCATTCTGTGAGATGATTGGTCGGAGGCAGTGCATGGAGGAGCAGCCGGCAGCGGCGTTGAAGGGGGTGGGGCGACTCACAGTCCTTATCACGCCGGCGAGGTCCATTTGGATAGTGGTGATAGTATGAAGGAGTAGATCTGAAGATGAAGATTATGGTTTTTTTTTGTGTGTGTGTGTGTGTGTGGGTTTGTCTGTTGCAGCTGCGGAAAGAGGAAAGAGGAAAAAGGAAAGAGGTTTTGGGTTTTTTTTTTGGGTAAAGGAAAGAGGAAGAGGAAAGAGGAAAAGGAAAGGGGAAGAGAAAAGGAAAGTTGCGGAAAAAGGAAAGAGGAAGAAAAAAGGAAAAGGAAAGTTGTGGGAAGAGAAAAGGAAAAGGAAAGAGGAAGAAAGTGATGTTCGTTGCGAAGGAAAGGATGTTCACTGGTGATGGTCCTGCTCGTGGCGGTGATGGTCGCTGGTAAAGAGGAGGTCGGCGGTGACTAGTGGAGGTAAGTGGGTTCACATGGCTCTGATACCATGTTTGTAGAAAATGAGGAAAAAGGTCACACTTTCATTCATAGCAAAAGATGAATACATAGTATAAGTATGAAATACCTAAAATATCCTTACTAACAAAACATAACATCTAACATGAATCACTTTCATCCAAAGTGATTAGATAACTCAATAAGTTCGGTTATGAAACTTCAGCAACCCTTCGACCGTTTTGACCGTTGTATTATTAATAATTTTGCTTTACTAACTTTTTTCATATACATGACATAGATGGAGATTGGGTAGCAGCTCAATGATTCTCATTGTATTCATTATATATTTCCACTAAATTATTTCGAACACCATTAGCAATATCTACTACATTAACCAAAGAAACTTGATTGTCACAATCATAAAAAGTGCCTAAACATTCATAATATGCATTCAAATATCTTTGTAAACCAAGAAGATAAAAAAAACAAAAGCAATCAAGCTACACATAAAATATTTATGCCATTTCTTCTTCATGGCACCTATGCAAACAGACAACATACGATCGTTCAAAAACATCATTCAAAACACTGGTAACATTAACGAATTTTTTAACAAGCAAAAGTGCAGTATGAATTATCACACGGAACACATCAATGTACAAAGAAGAACGACCATTGAATCCAAAGAAAAGATGAGACAATTCTTTCTCTCCCTTTTTTATACAGATTACGAAGTGCACATGCAAGGGTGGTACACAAAGTACGCTTAACAATAGAATTCATTCAACAAACTTCAATTTGTTACCACAATTAAAATCAAGATGCTCAATAGAAATAAATTTAGCTAATAAATCTGTAAAGCTTTTATTAGAATCTAAAAACTTTAGTAGGATTAGAGGCATACTAGTCATTTGTGTTTATTTTCAGTCCATACTTCTCTCTATGAGAGGCTTTTCAGGGAGGTTCCTTTGAAATGCCCCCCTCCTCCATGTTCGAATAAAAATGTTTTCCACAATAGTTGCAAATCACATTATATTTATTAGCTTCGGTGGCATTCCTTACCTTCTTAAAGTGCTTCACTAATATGCCAAATTTTAAGTTTGATTGTGCATTCGACGTTGTGTGGTTACTTTCTTGTGTCTGAATTCTTGGTTGTTCTTCCTTCGGCATGGGGGCCTCCGTCTACTTATTGATGTTGATGTCAACAATGTAGCTTTGTTCAGTTTCTGCTCCCCATTCATAAGGAAATGACTGATCGAAAATTTGGATCCACATGCCTTGAAATCCTAGAGATCATTTTACCTTTTCCCTTATTAGCTCGGAAACATGATTGATATGGTTGCAACTTTTAAATATAACTTGAAATTTAGAGAAGAAGTAAACATCAAAACAAAGTACTATATGGAAAGCTAGAGACTTGAGAGCGGAGAAGAGTAGGAGACTTGAGAGTAGAGAGTGGAGATTTCTGTGAGAACGAGAGGTATTTATACTTGAAGGAAAATATTATAATATTTCTAATAAATTTAAATTTTTAATAAAAAAACTCTCAATTCAAAATTTTTTGAATTCAGGATGGAAATTTCCTGCCTAAATTCAAAATTTTCAAATTCAAAATTCTGTTTTAACTTTTTTCGTGCCTGAACCAACGGCTCTCGATCTTTGCATTGTTGGTTACGAATCTCCTGATGGGGGAACTGGGATTGGCTTGCCCCTCGGTTTTGGTTCCGAGGACCACGGGTCGGTTCCAGGCTCAGTTTTTGCTATTCCAGTTCCGGGCTAGAACCGCCTGGTGGTCGGGGCTAGTCTGATCATCATCTACTTTAAACTCTCCAGGCTAATTATGTTTTATCATCATCATCTAGGCTGATTATATGTTCTAATGTAGTTTTGCATTCTTATTTACTATCCGAAAGCATGGAACAGTTGGCAGCAACTCCTTTTCCCAGACTTATCGTACCGTAAGAGTATCCTTGCTTATAAGCAGAGTTGGCAGCAACACCTTTCCCCAGACTTACTATACCGCAAGAGTATTCTTGCTTATTTTGAGTTAAAATTTTTGAAAGATGCTTGCTGGTCATTTTTGTCATTGCATTTAGTAAGGAGAGACGAATTCGTGTGACTGACCTCATCTAGTGGGACACGGTAAAATGGATGATGAGGATGCGTTGTTCATCGACGCTTCTGTTTGTGACCTTTCATGTTGTGTTTTTATACATTACCTTGCATGGTTACACAATATCATGTGTTTTTATACATTATATATATATATATATATATACACACACTCCCCTTCCAATGCGGACATCCATTTCTAAACAGTAGTGCGGACTTTTTTAAGCCATTGGATCTGCAAATCAAAGGCCATGATTCAATCTCAGATGAACAGTGCACTGTCTCACTATTCACCCACTACCAACAGTGTTTTACT
>JAOWBR010185008.1:0-10463 GCA_028571145.1 Dionaea muscipula | reverse complement strand
GATAAAATTCACCGAGGAAAAAAATTCGTCGAAAAAAAGTTCGTCGGAAAACGTTTGCCGGGAAAAAAGTTTGTTGGAAAAAGTTTGTCGGAAAAAAGTTCGTCGGGAAAAAGTTCACCGGGAAAAAGTTCGCCGGAAAAAGTTCGCCGGAAAAAATTCGACGGAAAAAAATCCGTCGAAAAAAGTTCGTCGGAGAAAAAGTTCGCCGGAAAAAATTTCGTTGGAAAAGTTTGTCGGAAAAGTTCACCGAAAAAAACTTCTTATCCGCCTTATCCGACATATACGGGATACACAATACCATAGAGGGTAGTGGTATTATATATCCCGCATCGCATTTTTACAGAAAAAGAGAGAGGTAGGAAATGAAATCCGGAATGAATAATAAAATTAAACATATCTTATATTCCGAAAAAATACTATGCATGTGGGATAGCTAATCCTTATCCCACATGCACAGTAAAATCAACCTATAGTTATACCCAATCCTGTCCAAATCACTAATCCGCTCTGTTGCCAAGTCCACCACCGCGTGACCGTTGCGTGCCATCTCCACTACAGTGAAGCTTCACTTTGAGCACGCTCCTCGCTCGCACATACCAGCGAGTCAACAACCTCACCAACGGAGATGGCGGACGAAACTCCATCGCCTTCTCCCCAAAGCCCTGGACCGCCGATGGCAGCAGGGCTGTCAACCACAGAGCAGCCGGAGCTGCCGTCCGCGGCAGAGCCCGAAAAGGGCAAGTCGGATTCTGGGAAAGCGTTCATCCAGCCGGCGGTGTCTTTCAAGGAAGAGAGCAACCTGGTCACGGATCTGTCCGATCTCCAGAGGAGAGCGCTCGATGAGCTCAGGAAGCTGGTCCAGGAAGCACTGGATGCGAACACCGTCATCCCTCCCCTGCCTCCAACTCAGGCGGCGGCGGCGTCTTCCACGAGTGGGGCGACGACCACGATCACGATCGAGCCTGCTTTGGAAGAAAAGGAGGGGTCTTTTCCCGTTGAGGCATTACGTCGAACACCCGGGGAGGATGTTTCCATCTGGGGGATTCCTTTACTGAAGGACGAGAGGAGCGATGTGATCCTACTCAAGTTCTTGAGGGCGAGGGATTTCAGGGCAAACGAAGCTTTTGAGATGATAAAGAGGACGATTTCATGGAGGAGGGAGTTCGGGATTGAGAATCTGATGGAGGAGGATCTGGGGGATGATTTGGAGAAGGTGGTGTTCATGCATGGACATGATAGGGATGGGCATCTTGTGTGTTATAATGTTTATGGGGAGTTCCAGAACAAGGAGTTGTATGACAAGACCTTCTCTGATGAAGGGAAGAGGGGGAGGTTCCTGAGGTGGAGGATTCAGTTCCTGGAGAGGAGTGTGAGGAAGCTTGATTTTGGGCCTGGTGGGGTGAACACAATCTTTCAAGTCAATGATTTGAAGAATGCTCCTGGTCCTGCTAGGATTGAGCTTAGGCAAGCTACTAGGCAAGCTGTCCTCTTTCTTCAGGATAATTACCCTGAATTTGTTGCCAAACAGGTATAAAAACCTAACTTCTTCAATATGCATATCTATTTTCACTTGTTCCAATTCGATGCCGATGTTGATATGATATGTGTAATAGATCGAGCTAGGAAAAGTAGATGATGGAGAGGATAGTAGGGGAGAAGAGAGAAAATGAAATCACTACATTTTATTATGAGCTCAATGTCCACTATGACTACACATGATGGCCTTATATAGGCAAGCAATAACTAAAATCCTAATACAACTTTTAATCCTAACAGTTCTATCACGCGAATCTCACTAACAAGAACTAGGCTACTAATATCTAGGAATTTGAAGTGCAATTGCTCTAGAAATCATGTGTAAATTTACTCTAAGCTGGAAATGAAGCTACACTAGAGCAGAGAAGGAAGGAAAGGGATTAAGCTAAGGATAACTCTAGAATGAAAATGGCAGTAGAACAATGCCCCATTCTTCACTCCCATTTGAAAGAGGAATTACAAGGGGTATAAATAGGAGAAGAACACGTGGTTTGTCACTGTCAAAATATCCCCCCCCCCTCCCCTTGAATAAGGAAATTCCGAGGAAGCTTACTAGTGTATTAGTTCTACAACTGGCGTAACAACTTCTCACATTGTAGTCCCCAACCAGGAAGGATCTAGAAGTGACGATCTAACTCTACTGAGCCAATGTTGCACTCCTTTGTTGAGAATGCCGCCTCCTTGATTACTGAAATGCCGTCTCCCCTCTAACAGAGGAGTGCCGCCTCCCCTCTAACAAAGGAGTGCTGCCTCCTCTATCTGAGTGAAGTGTCGTCTGCCCTCTAATCATTGGAATGCCGCCCCCCTCTATATTAGTGAAGTGCCGCCTCCATAAGTATGCCGCCTCCCCTATAATCGAAGGTGCCACCTCCCTTATTATCAAGAATGTCGCCTCCCTAAGAATGCCGCCTCCCTTATTAAAATACCGACCTCGTTATATGTCCCCACCGTCTTGGTCACTAATTACCCTTACTGTCTTCAGTCATTACACAATAATGTCGTTTTCACCTTATCAAATATCGCCGTGCATGAAGATGGGCAAGTATGCCGCCCTCGAAGACGAGTAAGTAATCTGCCTTCATTATATGCTTCCTCTGCCTCCACTTATTTCTCCAATTCCCATACTCGTTAAAGTCTCCTTTACCACCATCCGTCTATGAACCTCCTTTTACCATCTATGCTATATGGCCCCTACCGCCTTCACTCATTGCACTGTTAGACTAAGCTATCTACCTCAACTTATTCATCCGCCTTCCTTATTGTCATTCTAATACAAAATGATGAGGACGATTTTGATTGAGGTTAAACTGAAGCCTGTTTGTGCGGTTTATCTTGGGGGTTTATAATCCTCTGTTTTATCATGGAGCTCTATTTTAATCAGTTGCATTGAGACAGATTCATTGGTGTATTTGGACCCATATGTGAAGTCATTCCAAGAAGAAGAGTCAACTAGTACTCACTGACTCCCTAGTGGATAGCTGCTTGTTGGATCCAGGAATGCTTGTTAATGTGAAAGAATCTCCCGAAACAAAAGTTGTGGGAAAACTAAGGGTTATTGTTGATGCCTTCGAAACTAACACAATTAGACTATATATAGGTTAGAAAACCTAAAAACATATTAGATAATCATATCTATCTTAACATCCTCTTATACCCTGTTTGGTTGGTGGGGAAGGAAAGGAATTGAAAGGAAAGTAATAGTTTTTCTGCATTTGGTTTGATTTTAAATATAGGAATTGAAAGGAATTGGAGTCTTCCTTCCAATTTCTTTAAATAGCCTCCTCCAAATTTGGTGGAATTTAGAAGGAAAGGAAACCAACATAAATCTAAAATCATTAAAATACCTAAAATACCCTTCTTTCCTATTTGTATTTATATTTGTCAAGGGTATAATAGGTATAATGTTTTTAACTTTCCGTTTCTTTCCTTCCATTTTACATATCCAAACAAAGGAAAACTTCTTTCCTTCCATTTCCTTTAATTTTAACCAAATAAAGGAAAGTAAAATTAATTCACTTTCTCTTCCTTTCCTTTCCATTCTTTTCCTTTCTTTTCCTTTTTTTTCTATTAACGAATCCGAACCAAATAGGAGCTTAAACATATGATGCGATGGCGACAAGTATCCACATGTTGCTAACTAGAAAACGAAAAAGGGAAATAGAATACACTTTGGTAAAGAAATCTGCAATTTGTAAGAGAAAGAGACAAAAGGCAAAGTGATAGTACCATGCTTTGAGATAATGACGCGTAAGGTGACAATTGATCTTAATGTATTTGGTTTGCTCATGAAAAACCGACCAAGTTTTGAGCAATTTGACCAACACTTTTGTTGTTACAAAACATAGGAGTGAGATGAGAAAGAAAATTTCTCATATTTGCGTAACCAACATAACCAGACATTCTCTTTGGTAGTAGATGTCATAACATAACCAAAATTTCTCATATTTGGAATCACTTCCATGATGAGTATCAGGAGGTGGAGGAGAGTAGAAGACTATGAAAGACTAGATTGTTCCTCGAAGATGTCTTAAAATATGAAGAACAGTTGCCCAATTAACTGTGGTGAAAGATGCAACAAACTAACTAGCAATATAAACAACATATGCAATATCTGGACTAGTAATAATGAGATATATCAAGGTTCCAACAATAGTACGGTATAACGTAGGATTTGTCAAAGGTGTATCATGTACTTTGCATTAACGTCGATGGGATATCAACAATCTTATTATGAATAAGTCTAGCTCGCTCAAGAATATTTGTAACATATTTCGACTGAGAAAGAAGATTAGGTTATCTCAATACCTAAGAAATACCGCAGAGGATTTAAATCCTTCATTTGAAACTGTCTAGCTAACTCTGTCTTCAAAATACCATCAACATCATCACCATTCACCGATAATGAGCATGTCATCAATATATAAAAAAAAGATGATACAACCGACAATGGTCAACTTAACAAAGACAGTAGTCATGGTGAAACACCATGAGACGACTTCATATAAACCTCCACTTGAAGATCTACATTCAAGAAGGTGTTTTTCCCATTGAGTTGAGAGATACTCCATTGTCGAACCGAAGCTACAGTAATAAGACAGTAGTCATTTTCGTAACAGGAGCAAAAGTATTCTCATAATTCATACCATATTGTTAACAATACCCTTTTGTTATCAACCTAGCTTATAGCGCTCAATAGATTTATAAGAATTAGTCTTTACCCAGCGACACCGAGTGACAACCAACAACACTCTTACCAGCAGGTAGATGGATCAAATCCTAAGTGGTATCGTATGCGAAGTAGAAATTTCTTATCTATCACTTGCTTCCAATGTCTTTATAGGAAGAAGGCTCAGAAACTATGAATAGAAGCTAAAAACGAAGTAAATGATGAAAAATAACAAGAATAAGTAAATATGATAACCTTGTGGTTTTACAAATACGCATGGAGTGGCATAGAGATGGATCCACAATTTTAGATGAAGTTTAAGGGACCACAGAGAGTGCTGTCTGTCCCAATTAGCTTCTGAGACTGTGTAGATCCTTCACATAACAGGAAGATGAGGGAAAGACGATTAAAGTATCAGAATCACATAGCTGACCAACGGAAACAACATTTAGTGAGAGTTTCAGAATATGGTAAACATTGGGGATTAGAGACAGACAAGTGAGGAGTATTCACAGAACTGACTCCTCCTAAAGCCATAGGAGTACAATCAGCAGCTATAACAAGAATAGAGGACAAATGAGACATAGAAACTAATGGTGAAGAATCTAGACACATATGATGTAAAGTACCACAATCAAAGATCCACATGGAGCACGACATACTTGAAAAGCTATGAGGCAACTGATCTATGGAAGAAGAGACAGAAGTAACTTGTGTTGTGGTTGTAAGAAGAGAAACTTCTGAAATTGCTTAGCCAGAGTACTAGAATCTGTGAAAGAACCCGTTAAAGCTGTTGTCGTTGTATTAAGATGTGACGGCTTGCATCCATGGAGTGGTAGTAGTATTAGATTGTGGTTGATTGTCAGACGTCCAAGCTTGAGAGTAAGCACTATCACCACCGTACCCTCCATCATGGCGACCACCGCCATCACCACGGAAACCGCTACATCTCCCAAAACTGCGACGGTTTCCACGAAAGCTCGCTCCATTGACTGGTCGTTGGTAGCCCAAGCAAGGCCCCCAACAATGGACCGGTACTCAACCACAACCAACATCAGTGCAAAGAGAGAAAAGTGTCCTTGGACCTTCGCTGACTCCCTCCCTCTCTCTTTCTCTTGTACTCATGTAAGCTATATTTAAGTCTAAACTTTCTTCCATGCAACCCGCTGTGAAACAATCTTAGCAAACAAATGTTGAGAGAAACTAGGGTTTATTATTGATGCCGAAAGTATATCGAAAACTAAACGCAATTATACTATATATAGGCTAGGAAAAGCTATTCTATAGTTAATGTTAATAAATGATAAAACAAGATAACCTATGTTAAGATAATCATATCTATCTTAACAGTTAACACTTGGATGGAATCTTGAGATAGTCTAATACACGGGGTGATTCAAGTACGAAGCTCGGTTTGTTTCTTTTAGTTGGTTAGGTGCAAATCATTGAGTAGGGTTTTGTTTTGTTTTGATGACTGTAAGGAGGCCAAGCTGTGTTTAGGACTTCAACAGGACTTTGTGAATTTTACTTTGCTGGTGGTTCTTCCTACCAAGTGCTCACGCTGAGCAGAGTTAAAGCAGATTCTCTTTTCTTTAATGTTTCTCCACTCTTGATCTTATCCCACTTCTTCTTGAGCATGCTTTCCATGAAGCAAAAGGGTGGAATAGGTTAAGGTGTTATTTGCCTAAATTTGTTCGTCCGTGTTCATACATCTTGTAGTACTGTGAAACAGATTACTCTTTTTGTCGGCAAATGTTTAGGTGTTTATCAACGTTCCTTGGTGGTACATCGCTTTTTACGCAATGATGAGCCCATTCATGACCCAGAGGACCAAAAGCAAGTTTGTGTTTGTCGGGCCATCTAGGACTGCTGATACTCTTTTCAAGTGAGTAGAATAGAATACCTCTCTTGTTTCTCTTAGGAGCACTTACATGGGTGATTTGTATTTGACAATATTGATCTGTCTATGTTAAATTGGTCGGCAGGTACATATCCCCCGAGCAAGTCCCAATCCAGTATGGTGGTTTGAGTGTTGACCGCTGTCATTGTAATCCTGATTTTACCATGGATGATCCAGCAACAGAAGTTACTCTAAAACCCGCAACTAAGCAATTTGTAGAAATCTTGGTTTCTGAGGTAGGTGTTAAAATAAATACTATTCATGGATCTTCTACCATCATGTCGATCTTTTGGTAGAGCTGGTTTCTTAACATGGTTTTTTTTGATAGAGTTGGTTTCTTAAAACCCGCAACTAAGCAATCTGTAGAAATTTTGGTTTCTGAGGTAGGTGTTAAAATAAAGATTATTCATGGACCTTCTACCATCAGGTCGATCTTTTGGTAGACTTGGTTTCTTAACATTGTTTCAAAGCAAGCATGACCAAAAGGTTATAAGTTCGAATCCTGCGAGCGCGACCCTCATTTATTTAGCACGTGGTATGAAGTGGGTCAGTGTATAATCCACACTTCACGCCCAAAAGAGGCATTCGCGTGAGGAGACATGTTAAAATAAATATTATTCATGGACCTTCTACCATTAGGTCGATCTTTTGGTAAAGTTGGTTTCCTAACGGTAAGCTTCTTTTGTTATGATTTCTAGTTAGTCGATAGTGAATCATCTCAGTTTTGACTTGTTTAAATTTGCAGAGATGTATCATGGTTTGGGAACTCCGAGTAGTAGGATGGGAAGTGACTTACGAAGCGGAGTTTGTCCCGAGCTCAAGTGATAGTTACACTGTGATAATACACAAGGCAAAGAAGATGCGACCAGCAGATGATCCCGTGATATTCGGCAGATATAAAATCAGTGAAGTTGGTAAGATCGCTCTCACTATTGACAACCCGAGTTTTAAAAAACGGAAACTTCTCTACAGGTACAAGGTCCTGCCCTTCACGGACTAAGAGTCATCCTTCTTCAATGACAACAATGTTTCCACTCAAGTTTTCTTGAAAGATCTTTGATTTGATATCTCATCTTTTTATCCAATCATTTGAAACCACCCTTAGTTATCCTCATGCAGCTTATGGAACTGGAATGTGGTGTTGGCTAATGGCTGGCTGGGAAAAAGGGACATAAAATCTGCGAGAAAGGTTTATACAGCTTTGTCTCTTTGTGCTTAATTTGTATACTTGTTTGTGAGTTTCTGATTCATGGAACCTTGCTGTCGATATTAGACATATGAAACTAAAACTTGTGTAGTGTAGACCATGCCTTGTGTCACGGTCCGATTTCTCTGAACGGATCGTATGACAGATCCACGTTAGATCCCAATCGTCGTTCGGGCAAAGGGTATCCCCATTAAAACAATGCGGCTTTCTAGCATCTCATATCACATGGAGTCAGTCCTGTTTACATGCACACCGATTGGTTTTACCCTGTCTTGGACTTATCAAGGGGACGGGACGGGACGGTGTGTAGCTTTCGACCAGTTGGTGACGGGATAGAATATCCCTTCCTCATAGGAACATCTATCCAACGTCATAATAATGCTTTAATGTTGCAGACATCCACCATCTCTATCCAACCAATCGTGGACGACTCGATCATCATTATTACAGATCAATGGATTGTGGCATTCTTTTGCACTTAAATAGGCTCACGTCCTCATGTGTTGGGAGGCTCGTTTGCCCTTAGATTTTCCTTGTGGAGTTACGTTGTCCACTTTGCCTACTCATCTTCCTTTTTGGAGACCCACGGTGGACATTCATTCTCCGAATGTGAGCGCTTAGGTGTGAGGTCGTTGTCAATACATACCCACTCATCCGTTAGGACCTCACCTCTTGCGGATCAAGCGCTCGATGAAGGCAACGGGTGTGCGTATCAGGACATTACTCTGATACTATCTATTACGGTCCAATTCTTCTGAATGAATCGTGCTGCAGATTCATGTCAGGGTCTTAACCTTAACTTGCATTCTCTCGTTCGGACAAAGAGTTTCTCCATCAAACAATGCGACTCCCAAACGGGAAATGCTTACAGATCCAGATCAGTTGGTGATGTGATAGAGCATCTTTTCCTCATAGGAATATCTATCCACCATTTCTGTTTAATCAATCGTAGACATCTCGATCATCATTGTTATAGATCAATGGATCGTGACACCTTGGTTGCATCATGCATGGCCTCGCTGTTTAAGGTCATGGGCATGGGCAAGCGAGGCATGGTCACACGAGGCTATAGTCGTCGTCATTTCCTTGAGTCATGCAGATTGCGCAATTTTTACGAGTTTCTTGTTCCCAAGGACATTTTGTGCCAAAACACAGTTGCAGTCTGATAAATTGTTTCAACACAGTAAAGCTTTTTTAGGTTTTCTGATGAATTTGCTGCTTGATATAAGTTTATGTTGGCAGCAGCAGGATGATTAATTGATTATTTTAAAGACTTGAACGAAAACGGTGAGTAACCGATTTTACATAACAAACTTAGGAGAGTTTCATAAATTTTTTTTTTTTTTTTTTGAATCTTGGGAAGCATGCAATAGTCCATAAATCACATACTCCGATTAACCATCCCAAAGGGTGATGGGTTCGTAACCATAGGAGGTCAAGGAACTCAGGCCCATTTACAAGGACATTCACCTAACTGTTCCCCTTGACATTCTCACCACACTTCATGAGGCGCAATTCGAATCCAGGATCTCGAGAATAGAATTAATAATATAATATTGAACAAGCTTAATAGAATTAATAATATAAGATTGAACGTTTGATACAAGTTGATAAAAAAAAATTTCAAATGGGTTTTTTTTTATTAATTTTAACTGTTTGATTGAGATATGAGTATATATAAGAGCTTCTCCAATGGTTGAACAAATGAGGTGCTAAATTAGTTTTGGAATTGTAAAAAATATACTCAAATGGTGTGCTAAAACTATTCTCAAATTTGAAAATATTTTTGTATGTGGTTTTGCTAAAGTTATATGTTTAAGTATGTGGTTTGTTTGAGATTTAGGTGTTGACTTTGATACTTAGTATTATTATTTTTCAAAACACATACGTTTTCTTTCGGAAAAAATATAAATCACTTTTTTAAATTATATATCAGATTTACCCGAGTTTAATTTTTTAAAGAATTTATGGTAGTTTAATTTTTTAAGGAATCTATTGATACTTAAGAAATGTTAGAGCATGAGCATCCTCAATTGAGAGCCAAATGGGGAGTTATTTTATGGCAACTTAAACAAAAAAAATACCATTCCAATGGGAGTCATTTGAGGTGCTAAAATTTGAGATTGTTATTTATATTTTTAAATTTGTCACATCAAATTAGGGATGTAAATGAGTCGAGTATATTTATAAACGAGCTAAAGTTATTTAATTATAACGAGTTCGAGCTGAACCTCAAGTTTGACGAGCTCAGTGACATAAAGTTGAAGTTCGGTTTCATGGGCTCAACAAATATTATATGGAGCTTGAATTCAAATTTTAATTCAATTTTTTATTTATTTTTAATTTTTATAATAATTGAATAAAATTTTAGATATTTAAGTAACGGACAGGTTATATGTACCCCTAGAGGTCCATTTATAACCGTTGGGTTTAGAAATCGATGGTTGAGATTTAAAAAATTTTAAGTAAATCTAGAAAAATCTTAAAAAATCTAAAAAAATAAAAAGAAAAAGAAGGAAAGCAATCAATCCTAAATGGGCCAAATCCAACGGCTGTAGAAGAGCCTCTAAATGGGAGGTTCAAATAGGATTTAACCGTTCGGTTTATGTAATACTATATAATTATATAAATTATATTGGTTAGTAAGTTTTTTA
>JAOWBR010184986.1:0-10463 GCA_028571145.1 Dionaea muscipula | reverse complement strand
TTTTCTTCGTCCCTCAAAACCTGGATAAGTAAAATAAAGTAAATAAAAGTGAAACAAAATATCAAATAACATTCAAAATTAAAATATTTAACATTCATCATCCACAACAAACCTAAAAAAAATGCCGAATGTAAACAACATTAAATCACAAATTGTTGTTGGAGACGAAACAAAAAGGTGGAGCGCATTCGAAGAGAAATTGGCGAAGCAGTTCGTTGAAGAATTCAGGGAAGAGAAACAGAAAGAGAGAGAAGAAAAACCGGTCGTCGTGATTCACCGGTCACTGTTGTCAAGAGTTGCTTTGCACTACTCCGCTTGTCGTCAGCCCTGTTCTTGGCGCCGCTGTCGATGGAAGAGAAGGAGAAGATGAGAGGGAGCGAGAGAGAAAGTGTAAAGAGACAAAAGGGAATTTAATTAGATTAGGTTAGATTTGATTGTAATTAAATTAGGTTAGATAATTAAATATGTTTATATTAAGTTAAGTAGAGTTTATTTTTAAGCCTAGGTGTCCACTCAGAATGCCGCACCCACCTAGTCCGCCTAGGTGCCCGTCTAGTCCTCCTAGGCTCCCGTCTCGCTCGCCTAGGCGCCCTCCTCTCCCACTTAGAGCCTAATTATGGCGCCCAATCCTTAATCGTGGTGCTCCGGGGCTGCCTAACGCCTAGACGGTCTCCTGGCCGTCTAGGCCGATTTTTAGAACACCGAAGGTTCTCATTGCTCTTCGGAAGAGTTGTGCCACTTACTCTTTGTCTTCCCACATATTCTATGCTAATATCTCTTCTTCCTTACAGGCCTTTGTTTCTGCCTTGGATGCACCATCTTCTCCTGGTTGACGACAAACTATGGTTGAGGAGATGCAAGCTCTCTAAAGTAATCAGACGTGGGATCTAGTACTCTTGCCTTTGTGGAAGAAGACTATAGGATGCAAATTGGCATATGTTGTGAAGGTTAATTCGGATGGATCTGTCACTCGCCTCAGGCTCGCTTGGTGTCCAAATGGTATGCTCTATGATGTTGATTATATCGATACTTTCTCTTCCATGTCCAAGATGATCTCTGTCTGTCTTCTTATTTCTCTTCCCGCTTGTTCAGGATGGCCCTTACATCATCTTGACGTAAAAAAATGTCTTTCTTTACAGTGGAGGTCTATATGGAGCAACCTCCTAAGTTTGTTGCTAACTGGGAGTTTAGTTATGTGTGTCGGTTGAAGAAATGTTTGTATGGCTTGAAGTAGTCTCTCAAAGTAAGATTTGGGAGGTTTAGTTTCATTGTGATGGAGTTTGGTCTACAGAGTTTGGCAAAGGACCATCCGATCTTTTACAAACTAGTATCGGCTATTTTCTTCTAGTGATTTATGTGGATGATATCGCGATCACAAAGAGTGAGAGTGCAGTGATTGTTGCACTTTTTGTAGAAGCAATATCATACCAAAGATATCAGACAACTCAAATATTTTCTTGGTATTGAAGTTGCTCGTTGTAAGTGTAAGATTTTTCTATCCCCACGCAAGTATGCCCTTCATCTCTTACAGGATACTGATATGATGGCGGCCAAGCCAAGTGACACTCCTATACCTCTGGGAGTAAAACCTACACCAAGAAAGTGACATTTATAGTGATACATGTATGATTCTCGAGTCGCTCGTTGATAGGGATGACAATGGGGTTACTGTGTTTTTATGGGTGAAAATCTTATCTCTTGGAAGAGCAAGAAGCAATCAGTGGTAACCCGGTCTAGTGCAGAATCAGAGTAGCTCTTGTGTATGTCACTTATATCCATCAATTACTTGATGAGTTGAAGTTTCCAGCCCCCTTAATTATGGTATGATAGTCAGTCGATCATTTCATGAGCGTATTAAGTATATTGAGGTCGATTGTTAGTTTGTGAGAGAGAAGTTAAATGATGGAGATATTATATTGAACCATGTGAACATTATGGATCATCATCATCACCATGTGAAGTTTATGGATAAACTTAATATTTTCACTAAGCCTCTAGCGGGTAATCGAGTTGAGTTTATTTGTAACAAGTGCATATGATTAATATCTATGTTCCAACTTGAGGGAAAGTATTGTGAATTACTGGAGCATTTGGGCTTGTTTAAGTTTAATGCAATGGCCCATTATGGTGGCCCATCATTGAGTTATAAATAACATGGGTAGCCTTTCTTTGAGGCTAAGCCTTCCCATTATTTTTGTCCATCTTTTAACAATAAAAAACATGTTACAAAGAGTGAACTTTTCAATCCACTACACATGCCAAATATTACTTACTTCATTGTTAGCCAACGGTAAGTTATATGCAACAAAAGTGTGAGCAGTGTCAATAGATCCGATTAAGTTTTCACTTTTGAGTGTCATTGGCATAATGGTGCATTGGTAGTCAAAAAATCTATCCACGTAACAGGTATAATACATATCTGCCAACACCTTTTCATGGCAACTCCATAGGTTAGTGGTATGTCTTGGAAAGGAGAGTCCGGACTAACATGTGGAGTTTTTCTATTTGCACCACGGGCTTTTACTCACGCCACCACATTTCGTTTGATCCACGTGATCGAATAGTCGGGTGATCGGACGGTCGATTGAATGGTTCGATTAGGTCGTTCGAACGAAATGTGGTGGCATGAGTTATTATTGTGGTGTAAATAGAATTTTCCTAACATGTGATCCAGAAATACTAGTATGGAGTAGAAGGGGATATACCTGTTTGGTAATAGTTTTAGTTTGAGCTTTGTGAATTCTGTCTAACCACGTCATGCATCAGGAACTCTACCATTTTCTAGTAATATTGCCTTATTATGTGTTTCGCAAGATCTTCAAAATGCGGCTGTTGATGGAGCTTGAATGCTAAGCTTTTATGTCTCCTTTGTGAACTTAATGTTGACAGAGAATATGACGAGTGAACAAAGAAGGGAGAATTACTTATCCGACATCACATACGTCACAAATAGTGAGCTTGGATTTGATTACTTGAGAGATAATCTTGCCACGGAAAGTAATTTCTGCCATTTCCAGCTGATGCTGTTGATTTTCAATTATTTTCTCTGTTTTTCCCCATGCTGTAACATGCTAAATATCCGTCCTTGGTGAATGTGTTTTTCAAACATGCAGAGTATTGGCGAGCTTGTGTTGAGGCGTTCTAATTTCTGCATAATTGATGAGGTTGATTCCATCCTTATTGATGAAGCAAGGACTCCATTAATCATATCTGGCCCTGCTGAAAAACCAAGTGACCGCTACTATAAAGCTGCAAAAATTGCTTCCGCCTTTGAGCGAGATATACACTACACAGTGAGAATGTTAGCGCTTTATGTTCAATTAATTCAAATTCTGCTTTTAATGTTCAAATGGTCTTTTAGATGGACAGGTTAGTGTGCAATCTTATGCCTGTCTATACTCTTTATCCTTTGTCCAGGAGTTCTAGTTTTATAAATACTCGTTACTCAAGAGGGTGAAGAAGTGGAAAAGTAAAACATTTAAAAGCATGTTTCAGCTAAAATATTCCATTGTGGGGTGTCAAAGAAGATATCCCATCCGAGACAAAAGAGAATGGGACTAGATTTACTACTGAGAGATTCCACTCTTATCGATAACGCTATACTTTTTTGGGTTGGAGAGAATAGAATGACCCGACAAGGCATGACTGGGAAGACTAGTATAATTTGTAACGCCTAAGCTAGTTGGCAAGGTTTTCAGGCTGGGCATTAGATCATATTGCCACGTGATGACACCAACTGAATTTGTGTCTTTTGTATGATGGGTCCAATTGGATATACTCTACTTCGAAATGGATACTGTTGGTTGTATGGTGCCACCTACATGTGGTCAGGGCACCCCACTGTAGAATCACTCTTTTAAGCTTTGTACTGCCTTTGAAAATGCGTGAGGTTGAGTTGCTGTGGTATAGGTCAAAGAAAGTGTCTACAGTCCTCTGAGCTATAGCGGTGTATTGAGGGCACAGACACCTATTGCTGAAATCCCATTCCTCTCTTTGTAGACATAAAAGAGTTTGAAGGTTTGGAAGTTTTGAAGAAAATTTGTTTATCTTGTCGGCTTCATGAAGGAGAAAGCTATTCAAAGCCAATGTTACTACTGCATGGTCAAGCAAGTGTTGATCCATTGGTAGGCCACTTAACCCGTAACCGAAAAGTTGTGGATTCAAGTTGTGGGGCAAAACTTATGAACACCGGTCCCCCCTTCTCACCTGATTTTTTTAAAAAAAAATGCTTACTCGAGTTTTCAGTTTGGAAAAATCTGCATTTCTAGTCATGACACGATTTTTGTATGTTGCCTGGAAAAGCGAAAGCATCTAATTGCAGTATGAAATAGCCAAGAAAATAGATGGGTGATATGGACTAGGGCAGAAGTGAGGATGTTGATTGGCATGTGAGCAAGACAGTGAGGAGAGGATTTGGTTATCATTTGTTGAATCGAAAATGGAATAAATGAAGATCATGGCAAAAAAAGAAAGAGAGAAACACAGAAACAGATAAAGATGAATTGGTGTAAACCAAACAGAGGTTAAGTGGGATAAAGAGCTACTTGTTCTCAAACCTGTGGAGAATTATGCAGTTAAAAATTTGATTGGATCAGGTGCTGATGGTGAGAAAAAACGTTGCTATTTGTTTTGTTCCATTGGGGAACTCTGCCAACTGGTGCTATGTTTTAGCCATCTCTTTAAATAGCTATTCATCTTGAGAAAATCCTTCATCTCATTAGGTTGCATTGCCTTTATTTTTTATGTTCAAAATTGCTCTGGTCCATTCTAGTAGGCCTATATGAATTAAGAAACTCAGGTCCAGAAATGCAGTAAAAGTATGAGTGTAACTGCTGATTTTGTGGAGAGATCTATCTCATAAATTCATCTTATGGCTTGTTAGAGTGCGTTTGCATTTCATCCAAGCGGCACCGTTTTTTATCGATGGCAGACTTGTTTTAGGTTGATGAGAAGCAGAAAAAATGATGATGATGACGAGAAGCAGAAAAAAAATGTTCTACTCATAAATTCATCTTATGGCCTGTTACAATGCGTTTGCATTTCATGTCAGTGGTACTCAGTTTTATTGATGCCTGAATTGTTTTAGGTGGATGAGAAGCAGAAAAATGTCCTACTTACTGAACAAGGTTACGAGGATTCTGAAGAGATTTTGGATGTCAAGGATCTTTATGATCCTCGAGAGCAATGGGCGTCATATATTCTGAATGCTATCAAGGCAAAAGAACTCTTTCTCAAGGACGTGAACTACATCATCCGTGGAAAGGAGGTCCTTATTGTGGATGAGTTTACTGGACGGGTTATGCAGGTAATAGAAGGTTCCTCCATCAACGAGTAAACAGCATTTAAAGACATTACTTGCCTTACTATCATGGTTCTCTTCGGGTGCTCCTTATTCCACTTGTGCTGTACAACTTAGCTTCCTGTCAAGGTTTGCTTTCCATGAAATAGTTTAGATTTGTAGAAGAGAAATGAGGAATTCTGAATATGGATTTTAGCTTTTTTTTTTTCTCTTTCTTTCTCTCTTTGTTTTTCTTTTCTTAAATAGGGAGTAGTTCCTTGGTGTTAATTGGATTTTTTGGACATTACTGTGCCGATTTGAGGCTTGTGGTTTTGAAGTATACTAACGAGCCGACCGGATTCGCGTCATAAAGTATACTTCAAAACCTTCATCTAGTTTTAAAAAGGGTGGTTCCTGGTGCGTAAGCAGTCCTCGGCTACCATCGGGGTAGGGAGGGTGCCTGCATACATATGTAGCCCTTACATATGCGCATATCCTCCCTCTGCCCTCGTACTAGCCGGACAACACTTGCGAATTGGGACCACCCTTTTTTTAAAGCTAGATGAAGGTTTTGATGGAATACTTTATCAAAACCTGAACTATGTTTTGATGAAGTATATCTTCAAAACCTTCATCTAGCTTTACTTGAAAAAAAAAAAAAGTGAATAGTTGGCCCAAGATAAGAACATCATCTAACACCTACATAGCAATATGGTTTCTCTACCCATTAATAGTCCCATTATAATCCACAAGATAGCTAGAAAGTCGTTGGATGGTTAATTCTTTTGCAACCAACTTGTCTTTGAACCTATTCAATCCTCATAATTGTTTGTGTCAATGACCTAGCACAATGTAAAAATTATAGGTATATTGCTTTCGAATTTACATAGAAATTTAGTTGGGTGACAATCAATTCATGATGTGCTGGGTCAAATTCAAATGATCACCAAAGCGAAAATAGTTGCACCATATAGGTTTACCTCCTGTGTCTTTTCATAGATAATAAATTCACCGTGAAATGATTTATTTAAAAATTTGGGTGGAAGAAAAGAGTTTCTAACAATTTCGTGATATGAAGGTGTATAAGAGGATACTTCATATTATTATAGTCCTGTGGTAAGCTTAGTATAGGCAGGAAATCCATAGGTACTGTATAGCATACTGTAACAAGATGTCGTATAGCCTCGTGGACTATGATTTGGTTGTGGCAAGGTTGGAAACCTCATTACCAATCGATGTAGGTGTCACTTAATCCGATGGTGTTGAGGCTGAAAAGGCCATTACAGTTTAATATGAGTTCTGTGAAATTACCACCTTGGTAGACCATTCCAACGATGAACACCACCCTAGAAATCACATCCTAGATGAAAAGCAAAAATTCTGCACGGAGACCTTATAGTGAGGATCCTATATTGCAAAGTAAACAGGCCAAACCCTAGCCGAATCCGGGTTGCTACTAGCCTACTAATTAACATCAAACTAAAAGAAAAAGAAGACCATACAAGTGATCAAATTAATAACTAGAAGAATGAAATGTTAGATTTTTCTATCAATCACCCTGGGATGAAAAAGACAAGCCATTGAGTTTTTATCCTCATCATTGTAAAGTAAATCTGCAACAAATGTAAGCAGATACTCCATAATCACCAGGAAGCTTGATTTGTCGAGCATTTTCTCTGACTCACATTACCTTGAATGGTCCATCTGCATAAGGAATATATTTAGGAAAGCATCCTTGAGAAAACATGTCCTTTCTCAATGTCAGATTGGCTGAAACCAATGCTTTCACTTGGGGAATATTGTAGGCAAAAAGCTGATGTTACCTATATAGGATAAAAGCAGGTTGGATGAAGGGTGTGTACCTAAGAGTCTTGTGACTCTTATTTGATCCTAAAATCCTATTAAAGTCATAGTGTTAAGGAAATGCTGGGTGCGATTTACTGTTGTATGGCACAAAATGTTGAGCCGTTAGGATAAAATCCTATTAAAAGCAGGTTGGATGAAGGGTGTGTACAGTCTTATTTTATCCTAAAATCCTATTAAAGTGTTATGGAAATGGTATCGGTGCGATTTACTGTCGTATGGCACAAAATGTTGAGTAGTTTGTTGTGAGCTTGTCAATAAGATAACAGCATAATAAATGAGAATGTTGAGGTGGATGGATAGATATAGGATGAAGACAAAGCTGTGTCAAGAATTGCACAATTTAAGGTGTATGGACATGTGAAGTGAAACATGTGACAACGTGTGAAGGTCTTCCATTTAAATGGGGTAGAGGAAGGATGGAAAGAGATTGGAGAATATTATGAGGGATGTTGCCTAATTTCATCTATTGGCAGAGGATGACGACAAGTAGTGCACAATGTTAGAATAAATCCTTTGGTCCATTCATGTTAGATTTGAATGAGGAGTGTATGATGAACAATGGCACAGTTATGAGGGAACCCTTGAACTGCTGAATTTTTGCTTTCTTCACCATCTATAATGCATGAAAATGAATAGATGGGTGCAAGATGCATATGTTTTCTGTTGCCATGGGTGCTTTACTTTAAGATTTTGGATTCTCGACTTGTGATTTGTGCCATCTATGTTCTGTTGTAGTCAAATGAGTTCATTATTTACCATTCGAGAATAATGCTTGAGAAAAGATAACTTTATCTAGCAAAATCAGAAACTTCAAACGACTAACATCTTTCCATTGAACTTATAAAGATCTTATTAGGTTGCTTTTACATGGGTCTCTCTCTTTTCTTGGGTTGTTTGGATTTAGCCATATGGGCTTAGTCGTTACTAATTATTCTATTGGGCATCACATTTTTTTGCACTTCAATCATTCTGCAAAAAGTCTGCCTAAAATATCCTGTCGGTCCTTTTTTTCCTTCCAAAAGGGTGAATTCTTCTAAGTAGACTACTAGCCACACGGTTTTGTTACTTACGATAGCCTTCGTGATGCTTTGAAAACTCTCCTGAAGGCAAATTCTTTCATATCCTGAAATTGGACTTGGGGGACTTTACTTCTTTCTATGTATTAATCTTACATGCAGTAGTTTGTTTTTTATCCCTCAAGCCTCAATGATTGCAATGAAACATTTGAATCTCTAATAAATCAAGATTCAAATCTAGAAAGCATTAGAAATGAAATAGAAAGTTGTCTTGGACAATGGGCATAAGCTAGCAGTAGATGTTTAGATATGCCGAAGCTAATGATCAAAATTGCTGCTTCCATGCCAGGGGAGGCGATGGAGTGATGGACTTCACCAAGCAGTGGAAGCAAAAGAAGGTTTGCCTATTCAAAATGAAACAGTAACTCTGGCTTCAATTAGTTACCAGAACTTCTTTCTCCAGGTACTTACACTCATAGTTATCTTGGGTATATTTCCTTTCATCCTGAAGCCTTTTACTGCTGATTTTATACATCTTTCAGTTCCCAAAACTCTGTGGAATGACTGGCACAGCAGCTACTGAGAGCACAGAATTCAGGAGTATATACAAGCTCAAAGTTACCATAATTCCTACAAACAAGCCCATGATAAGAAAGGTTTTTTTCTGTTCCATATTATGTTTGAATTGTTATTAAATTCACACTTCTAAAGAAAGGAAGAGGCAGTGAAAAACGATTTCGTTGTAGGAGTAATTTGATGAGCACAATTAGAGCATCCACAACGAGCACAACAAACTTACACCATAAGTTAGTCATTAGTATGCACATGGTCCAATTGGGTTCCATTTAAACAACTTACTAATTTTTTATACAACTCACTAATCTAATGGGTAAAAGCACTCCAATGGAATACATAACCTATACAACATCTTAATTCATTTATATCTTTCTCTTTCCTCTTTTAATTACTCATGATCATGATTCTACACTATCTTTTTTTCACTTGTGTCTTTCTCTCTCACTCACTTATAATTTTTTAACTTATGGTGTGATTTATAGAGTCTATTTAAGCAATTTTTTGCATGCTCACACAATAAAAATTTATAGACTGACACTATTATGTGAGATATGATCCCCATTGTGGATGCTCATGTCTTTTTTTTTGGGTAAAAACAATACTGGGCTTATTCAGTTTCTCTAAGTAACTATCATGGGACATAAATATGTAAAACAAAATGCTCTATTAAAATTTGCATTATAGTTTCCCGACAGATAAATCCCTGTATCAATATCAAGCTCATCATCTTTTGTTTTCCTAATTTGCAGGATGAGTCTGACGTGGTATTTAGGGCAACTGCTGGAAAATGGCGGGCAGTTGTTGTGGAAATAGCGAGAATGAACAGAACAGGTCGCCCAGTTCTTGTGGGTACGACTAGCGTTGAGCAGAGTGACTCTCTATCTGAACAGCTGCATGAAGCCACTATCTCACATGAGGTAGGGCTTTTAAGTGAATGCAAGACGAAGCTTGAATTTTTTTAGTCGAGTCCTTGGCAATATGAAAAAGCTATGTTTCTGTTCAATCAATATTTTTTTTTTCACCATCAAGTTCAGTAGGAACTTTTACTATTTGGGACTTCTCTATGGCATTAACTTGCTCAGTCAGATCTGTGTTGCATCCTGCGATTTTATCTGGAAGCAAGCTTGATTTGTAATCCTGACAGAAAAAAGAGACCCATTATTAAGTTTTAATAGATGAGTCTTTGGTGTTTTGGACTTGAACTATGTGGGCTACTCCATACTATGTTGAAAGGTTTTCCACATGAACTTCAATGTGCTTTTCTCTTCCATGTTCTCTTATCTTTTGTTTGTTTATTGAGTATTCTCCATCAACTTTGTTTATTCATGGTTAATTCTGCTACAACATTAATAGTCATTGTGTTCATTTCTCTTCTATCACCATTTGGAAAGTTTGCTTGATCTTGATTCTTCTGAAGGTTCTCAATGCAAAACCTGAAAATGTCGAGAGGGAGGCAGAAATTGTAGCTCAAAGTGGTCGTCTTGGAGCGGTTACAATTGCCACAAATATGGCTGGCCGTGGAACAGATATCATCCTTGGTGGCAATGCAGAATTCATGGCAAGGTTGAAATTGCGTGAGGTACTTATGCCAAGGTAACGTGGAATCCATTATGTCTTTTCTTTCCCCTGCTGGCTGTACTGACAGCCAGCCAGAAAAGGTGGTCCAACAGCAGCGACTGGATGTGGTGTGTATTTTTTTTTTTTTTTTTGGGGGGGGGGGGCGCAGT
>JAOWBR010184975.1:0-10463 GCA_028571145.1 Dionaea muscipula | reverse complement strand
TCCATGTTTATTGTTTGATATTAACAGTCGAGCTAGTCAATTTACAAAGGAATAGGGTATGGACAACATTCCACAGTTGTTGGGCATTAACTTGGGAGATTCATGATTGTCTGTGATCAATATTTTGATGCAGGATGACCCGATTAATTATTTAAGACCTATTTCCCCTTCAAAACTCATTTTTTTAGTTTTAAACTTCCATTGGTAGTTATATTAAGTTTTAAACTTCCATTGATAGTTATGTCTTTTTGTAAAGGTATGTCTGTTTGCTAGAGTTGTCTCTGTAATTGTAAAGTTATGTCCTTTTACTGTTATTTAAGCATTTGAGATGTCAAATACTGGAGCAGATTTTTGGTAACTCAAATAAAAGTTCTTGTTGCAGTGTATATACATTGCTTTCCTTTGATTCTTGTAAATGGCACTGCGCTAGTTTGGTATCAGAGCACATCTTTCCAAACACAGTAGTGACATGGCTCGTGGACGTGATGGCCGTGGTGGTCATGGCGGTCGAGGGTAGACCTCACCAGAAGGTTCACAACCGCGTGGGCGTGACATGAGGGATGTGATGATAGTGGACTTGCAGCGACAGATTGCCGAACTGACCTTGCGCTTGGAGGAAGCGCATAACACCGTGGAACCTGCGATCTCAGACCATGGGACGGAATCCACTTTCGTCAACCCTTATCATCATGCTGCTCATGCAAGGAATATCGCCGAAGGGACAACCGAATAGGAGATCTTGGGTTCAAGGTAGATTTGCCAAATTTTTCTAGTTCCTTACAACCCAAAAATTTCATTGATTGGCTCAATGAAGTGGAGTGTATTTTTGAATACAAAGAAGTTCCAGAGAGACAAAAAGTGAAGTTGGTGGCTATAGCCTTGAAGGGGAGAGCATCTGCCTGGTGGGAGCAGATACGACGATCCCGAGAAAAGCAAGGTAAAGCTAAGATCGTGGACTGGGCAAAAATGAAGAAGAAACTGCGATTCCTTTCGGATACTCGCAAACCCTTTTTCAATGTCTGCACCAACTCAGGCAAGGCGCTAGGACCGTGGATGACTATACTGAAGAATTCTACCAATTGATCGCCCGGAATGACTTGGCTGAAACCGAAGAACAACTGGTGGTGCGGTATCTAAGTGGTCTACGACAGTCAGTGCAAGATGTCCTTAGCCTTCATTCCATTTGGTCTGTGTCGGAGGCTTATCAATGAGCCCTCACTGTAAAGAAGCAATAGAACAGGAAGCCGATAATTAATTCTCATTCGGTTCGAGATACCCGGCCTATAGAATCGCAGCCTGCGAATCAACGAATGCAGCCTGCGAATCAACAGATGCCTAATCAGAATAATCTTGCTCCGTGCAGCGGTAACTGTTACCGTTGTGGTGAGCCGGGTCACAGAGCGACTGATTGTCGGAAGCCGGCCAGTAACGGAGGTCAAAATCTGTTGGTTGAAGAAGATCTGGAAAAGGATGTTGCAGGACAAGCAGAACCAGAATTTGTTGAGTATGATAGGAAGACATTTTGTATGGAGACGGCCGTGAGAACTTGGTCGCTCGAAAAACCTTACTGACACCTAAAGATGAACCCCGGGATGATTGGTTACACACAAATATCTTTCACACAACCTGCACCATTGATGGAAAGGTTTATAAATTGATTATTAACAGTAGAAGCTGTGAGAATGTGGTTTCAGAAGAAGCGGTCCAGAAGTTAGCTTTGAAGAAGGATCAACATCCTAGGCCGTATAAACTTTCTTGGCTCAGTAAAGGAAGTGAGGTCACCGTGAGTCATAGATGCCTCGTGTCATTCTCAATTGCTAACAAATACTTCGATGATGTTTGGTGTGATGTAGTGTCAATGGATGCGTGCCATCTTCTGTTAAGGAGACCATGGCAGTATGATCGTAATGCACGGCATAACGGTCGGCGGAATACTTACTCCTTTCACTTTAAGGGGAAACGGGTCATACTGGCCCCTCGCCGAGAAGATCCTGCCCCTACCTTGCCAAAAGCTAACACTAACCTGCTTTCTAGCTATCCATAAGTTCCTAGGAGAAATTAAAAATAGGAATGTGGTTTTTGCTTTACTGCCTTGTGAACAGGATGTACCAGATGTAGAGATGCCAACAGAGGTACAAAATTTAATAGCAGAATTTGAGGATCTGATGCCTGAAGAGCTTCCTTCTAGATTACCACCCTTGAGAGATATCCAGCACCAGATTGACTTTATTCTAGGGTCGGCCTTACCTAACCGAGCAGCGTATCACCTCAGTCCGAAGGAGTCAGCAGAGCTATAACGTCAAGTGGCTGAATTACAAGAGAGGGGATACATCAGAGAAAGCATAAGTCCTTGTGCAGTCCCCGCATTACTCGTACCAAAAAAAGATGGATCATGGCGCATGTGTGTTGACAGTCGAGCAATTAATAAAATCACAGTGAAATACAAGCTTCCTATTCCTCGCCTTAACGATATGTTGGATCAACTCTCCGATTCCTGTATTTTTTCCAAAATTGACCTAAAATGCGCGTACCATCAGATTCGTATCAAGCCTGGTGATGAATGGAAGGCTGCATTCAAGACACAACAAGGGTTGTATGAATGGATGGTCATGCCTTTTGGGTTGTCCAACGCGCCTAGCACCTTCATGCGATTTATGTATCAAGTGTTGAGGCCGTTCATGGGAAAATTCGTAGTGGTTTATTTTGACGACATTTTGATTTATAGTCGGTCATGGGATGTGCATTTTGATCATCTTCATTCAGTTTTCGAATTACTAAGAGCAAACCAGTTATTTATAAATATGAAGAAATGCTCTTTTTTTGTTATGTCTGTGACCTTCCTGGGATTTGTAGTGTCCACAGAGGGTGTGCTTGTAGACCCTACGAAGATAGCAGCAATCCTGAAGTGGCCGACGCTTAGGACATTGCATGATGTCAGAAGTTTTCATGGCCTAGCATCGTTCTACCACAGATTCATCAGAAATTTCAGTACCCTCATAACACGTCACCGAGTGTCTGAAGGAAAAACAATTCCAGTGGTCGACCGAAGCAGAACGCAATTTTCAACTCATTAAATAGAAGATGACAGAAACTCCGGTATTAGCCCTGCCCGACTTTGACGCCATTTTTTAGGTGAACTGTGATGCATCAAGAGTTGGCATTGGCGGAGTTCTTAGCCAAACTAGATGACCGGTTGCATTTTTTAGTGAAAAACTTTCAGCTTCCAAGAAAAACTATTCAACCTTTGATCTTGAGTTTTATGCTATTGTTCAATCTTTAAAACATTGGTGGCATTATCTCCTACACCGAGAATTTATCCTGTTAACTAACCATGAGGCTTTGAAGTATATTAATGGGCAGCATAAGTTGAGTAGATGACATGCCAAGTGGGTAGCATATTTGCAGGAATTTACTTTCACCATCAAGCATCAGGTTGGCAGTCAGAATCGTGTAGCCGATGCCCTTAGTTGCCGTGCCTCGTTGTTGATAACCTTGCGGCCCCAGATCACAGGATTTGAAGCACTTTCGGATTTATACCCGACGGATCCCTCGTTTGGCCAGATATTTTGAGAGGTAAAGGAGGGTAAGCGCCATGATTTTGTTTTGCATGACAACTACCTATTTTTTGGATTGAGATTGTGCATTTCTGTCTGTTTGTTAAGGCAGCAAATTATTAGTGAATTGCATAACGAAGGCCATTTGGGTCGAGACAAAACATTTGCACTTATTTCTTCTAATTACTACTGGCCTAAGTTGGCCAGTGATGTCAGTCATTTTATTTAGCGTTGTTGCATCTGCCAGAGGTCTAAAAGGACCCTTTCTAATGCGGGTTTGTATATGCCATTACCTATTCCTGATGGTCCTTGGTTGGACGTTAGCATGGATTTTGTTTTGGGGTTACCGCGCACGCAGAGGGCAGTAGACTCTATATTTGTTGTCATGGACCGGTTCTCCAAAATGGCCCATTTCATAGCATGTCGTAGAACTATCGATGCTATTCAAATTGCCCATTTGTATTCCAGGAGATCGTGCGGCTGCACGGAGTTCCCCGATCCATCATTTCAGATCGCGACACCAAATTTATTAGCAATTTTTGGAAGACGTTATAGAGCAAGCTTGACACAAAGTTAAATTTTAGTAGTGCTTATCACCCGCAAACAGACGGCCAGACCGAAGTGGTGAACCGCAGCTTAGGTAACCTGTTACGTTGTCTTGCAAGATCCAAACCCAAACAATGGGACTTGTCATTACCGCAGACAGAGTTTGCTTATAATCGCTCTAAGAATCGCTCCACAAGTTTCAGCCCGTTCGAGATTGTTCAAGGGCAGAATCCATCAAAGGTCCTGGACCTGGCTCCTATTCCTCGTCCTGGTCATAACCATCCCAAGGCAGAAGAATTGGCCGAACACCTGCATCATATCCATGAGATAGTGAAACAGCAGATTCATAACAACAATACCCGATACAAGGATCGGATTGACAGTCATCGACATCCAGTATTGTTTGAAGTGGGTGATCTTGTTTGGGCTATCCTCACCCGTGATCGTTTCCCTGCCGGAGAGTACAACAAGTTGAAAGATCAGAAGATATATTGGTCCTTGTAAGATTTTGCAGAAGATTAATGATAATGCCTACAAGCTACAACTCCCTCCTTACCTCAAGACCTCTGACGTGTTCAATGTTAAACATCTCAATCCTTATTTTGGGGACCCTCTCATGATCAACCTTAGCCTTGAGGACGAGTCCTTTTTCACCGGGGCCGGCTGATGTAGGCAGTTTTACCTTAAGTGATTGTTTCTGTTTTCTTCCTTTTACTTAGGAAAAATGTCAGTCAACTTCAAGAAGACATAACTTTGGTTACGGACGTTGCCTCAACGTCTATAATATATTTTCGAAAGTCTCGCGACATCGCGCACGAGGTTGTTGACCTTTGGGGCATTCTGAAATTAGAAATAAAAGCTCTTGTTATAGTCTTTGAAACTTATTATTTCTATTGTTCTTGCAATTATCACTGCGCCACATAGCAAACGATAGTAAAAAAAAAATGTGCATAAGCTAATTTGCATTTTCAAATGTTCATAAGAAGAACCTTTTTATGTCTTCTCCAAGTCTCCCACCATTGTCCTCTCCAGCAGAACTCCAAACAGAATTCAGATGTCTTCAACTCTCAACCTCCCACCACATCTCAATTTCTGCTTCAGTTCCCCCACCGCTCTTTCTTTCTGCCCTTCAACTCCAATCCACTTCTCCTCAACTCCATTTCCTCTCAGAACCCCTAAACCCCACAGTACCCTCCCTTCAATTGTCACTTCCTCCATCTTCTTCCTCCAAAACCCTCCTCTAACCGCCGCCGCCGCCGCCGCCGCCACCACCAAAATCACCTCTAGCAGCAATGACTGTAACAGTGAGGACAAGGATACCAATAAACCCAGAAGCTCGGAACCCCACAAATACGGCAATCATAGTGCCGCTATCAAAATGCCCACGGCTCCATGGATGCAGGGTCCTCTTCTTCTTCCACCTACTGAAGTCCTAGACCTCTCCAAACCCCAAATCAAAAAGAAGAAGAAGACTGGAAATGGAGGACCCAGGAATTCTGACCGGGTGCTGACGGAGAAAATAAGTGGCGGGAGAGGTAGGAAGGCGATGAAGAAAATCCTTCATAGCATCGAGAAGCTTGAAGGAACCGATGATTCAGATTGTGACCACCAAAATTTAGATGGATTTGGAGGTGGGATTTCATTCGATGGTGTTGGGGATTTGAAAGTTAAGAGCAAAATGCCATGGGTGAAGGAAGAGAGGGTTGTGATTAGGAGGCCGAGGAAAGAGAAGGTGGTCACTGCTGGTGAGATGTCTCTTGATCCAGAGATGTTAAAGAGGTTGAGAGGTGATGCTGCAAAGATGAGGAAGTGGGTTAAGGTTAAGAAGCTTGGGGTCACTCAGGCTGTGGTTGATGAGGTTCATTCTATTTGGAGGAACAATGAGCTTGTTATGCTCAAGTTTGATATTCCCCTATGCCGCAATATGGATAGAGCACGAGAAATCGTCGAGGTTGGTAGATTTGAATGGACAAATCTCTTGTTTTTTCATTGAAGTTGCGATAGTTTGATTTGGTTCTGTAATATTCTGTTAATAACATTGTGTTTTAGGCATATTGGATATGGGGCAGTCAGGCTTGTGAATTGTTATCTGGATAGCATATGCTGAGTATGAATTTGTTTAGTTAATGTCTGAATCAGTTCCTGATTCTTCGTTACTTCCGCAGCTTAAGAGTGGAGGATTAGTTGTGTGGAGTAAGAAGGACAGCCTTGTTGCTTTCAGAGGGTGCAATTATAAACCAACCATGTGTTTTGGGAAGATATATCCAAAATATTCAGCTATCAAACAAGCATCTGCTTTGACAACTGATCACCCATCGTTAGAAATCAATTCTACTTACTGTGGAAAACACACAAATGGTGGAAGCATGCTCAGGCGAGGTAAAGAAGAGGATTTGCTGTCATCTGAAAGCCTTTTGGTTGGTGATGAAAGCCTTATGCCGTCTAACGGTTCATTGTATGAGAGGGAAACCGATAGGTTATTGGATGGCTTGGGACCTCGGTTTGTTGACTGGTGGTATCCGAAACCCCTTCCAGTAGATGCAGATTTGCTTCCAGAAGTAGTTCCAGGGTTTAAACCCCCACTTAGGATCCCTCAACCTGGTCTTCGGGCCAAGTTGACCAATGAGGAGCTCACCTACCTTAGGAAGCTTGCTCACCCTTTGCCTACACATTTTGTCCTAGGTACTTTATTTTTCTGCTGCTTTTATGAATTTCTGTTATATATATATCTTAAGAATGACACTGTGCAAAGTATGATGACAAGTTGACAACAGCATGTCTATTTGTCGGATTTCTATACATGTATCTTAACGGATACATGTGGTCTATCCCACCTAGTGGGATTTGGTCTTGAGGATGATGATGATGAGCATGACTCAATTATGTTATTGCAGTTTATTAGGAACTGGCTGTATCTTTTTCTCTCCTGTTTTAAATAAAAGAGTCATTCTCCATAGACGCAGCATCTACTGTGCAAGCATCAACAATGTACTGAACCCTAACCATGAAAAACCTACATTCTCATCTTGTATTAAACTACCAAAATCACTAACTTAATGGACACTGCTGTGGGCTTCAATTCTTTTGTAGCATCAGTTATGGTTCTTTCTAGGAAATTCTAACATATTTTCTTGAAGTGGGGATCCCCTTGTGTTCTAGCTCTTTGGATACCAATCTATTTCCAATTCTATGTCCTCTTTTGACGACCAAATACCAAACCAAACTCTCACAAGTCAAGAGGTAAAAGATAAGATAAAAGCTGTGTGCATTTGGAAGTGAAAGCTTTATTCAAGATGTTTTCAGATAGAGTTGCTTGATTCATGTTGTATGTTCAGCTTTTCGACTGTATTTATCCTTTCTGTTTTCTCAAGGGAGGAATGCAAAACTTCAGGGGCTTGCTGCTGCAATCTTGAAGTTGTGGCAGAAAAGCATAATCGCCAAAATTTCTGTGAAGTGGGGAGTCCCAAATACTAACAATGAGCTGATGGCTACCGAGCTCAAGGCAAGTTTGTTTGAACACCCATAATAATTCTTTTCTGAACGTTTTCTTCTGTCAGAGTGCTTAGGCAGCTGGCACTTGTTCATCTTGTACTTTTCTTCTGGGGTATCAGGTAATTCTCAAGAAGTTATCCTTCTGAGGTGTCCATTACCTCCCCTGATGCCTGTTTAAGAGTATCTGCAAAAAATTGACTTATGATGTTTTGACGGGGTGAAACTTAATATATCTTAAGAATGACATGATCAAATGGATGTGCAGGTATAATGATTTGAGTGGAGTTGGTTATGTAATTTCGCCATATGGTTCTTGGTGTTATTTTGATTTCATGGACTGTTCATTTCAGACTTGGGTGTGCTTAAACATGTACCTTTCACACAGAATCTAACTGGAGGAGTTCTCTTACTACGCAACAAGTTTATTATAATACTGTATAGAGGCAAGGATTTTCTGCCTAGAGAAGTTGCACATCAAGTGCTGGAGAGAGAAGGGGAGCTCGAACATTGCTATCTTCATGAAGAAGATGCTCGCTTAAAAGGATATGAAACTTCTAATTTGAATGATGAAGTATCAGCTGATGCGGGCACTGCAGGAACTTTATCAGAGTTCAACCTTATCCTAGCAAAATGTGGGGACTTGAACGACAGATATAAGAAGGAAGAGGTTCAATTACAAGCCGAGAAAGAAAGATTAGAGAAGGAACTGAGAAGTCAGGAGCACAAACTAGCTATTGTAAGGTCATTCTGTTACTTATATTCTTTACATTTCTTTTCAGTTGTAGTGTCTGTTATTTCATTGCTACTTTCTCCTTTTTTGTCCTTGAAGCTCAAAATGAAAATTGAGAGGTCAGCCAAAGGGCTCTTTAAGCTGAATTCAGCATGGAATATGTCCTCCGAAGAGCCTGACCAAGAACTGATCACCGATGAAGAGAGGGAGTGTTTTAGAAAAATTGCTTTGAAGATGGACCGAGTTCTTGTGCTTGGTGTGAAATTACTTCTTATAACTTGTCATTGATTTTATTTCTGGTCTACCATCATTTTTTTTTGTGTGTGGCATAAAGGACGGTAACTTACCATCTCTCAGGGAGGCGTGGAATCTTTGATGGTGTGATAGAAGGGTTGCATCAGCACTGGAAGCACAGAGAATTGGTGAAGGTGATTACAATGCAGAGAACACTTGCACAGGTTATTTACACAGCCAAAATGCTTGAACGAGAGAGTGGTGGCATTCTAGTGTCAGTTGACAAGATGAAGGAAGGCCATGCTATTATTATTTATCGTGGTCGAAACTATACACGCCCTCTAGATTTTGGTGGAAACCTTCTCAACAAAAGGAAAGCATTGCAGAGATCTCTTGAAATGCAGAGATTTGGGGTATGTCCTGAACTTTCATCTTCTTTATATAGTGGAAAGAGATGTGGAGAGTGACTGAAGAAGTCTTTTCTTGTGTTCTGCATCAGTCGCTCAAGTTTTTTGCATCTCAAAGAGAGAGGGCTATCTCAGATTTGAAGGAAAAACTGGTAAATCGCTGTCTTCCTTATTCGTATTTTCATCTCGTACATAATGCTAATATGATCCGACATCGCCTGACTTCAATATATTGCTGGGATCACACTTTAGCATCTAGTTATTCAGCTTGAAGTCAATTATATTGTTCAAAGATGCAGATTAAATCAAAGCAACTTAACTCCACCTCATGCCTTTGTTGATTCTGTGTTTTCCCTGTTAGGATGTCACCCAAAATTGTGTAGTGATCTGATCTGATTCGGATTCACTACTGTGAAAATGTGGACTAGATCTACGAGATTGAGGATGGATTCTACTCAATCTCGGATTCGATTAGCTGAATCTCAACCTCAATTGAGAGAGGAAACTCAATGAAATCAAGGAACAATGAGGATTAATGCTCTACTCAATTTTTCTTCTGATTACATCAGTTCTTCTATTTATACTACAGTACTCAAGCAAAAGGAATGTCCTTCTCTATCCACGTCATTGTCATTCTGTTTCAACAGAATTCCCCTTGTAACCAACCGGGACCCACGTCTGGGTCCACCTGTCGGAATATAAGTTATCTAGAATATAGGTCGGACTGGGTATAGGACGTCTAAATCGGCCTCCTTGTCATACACGTTGCCTGCTTGTACGAGCTATCCTTTCTAGTCGTCCGTCTTACTGGGCATCCGCCTTAGCCATCCGCCTTCTAGTCATCCCGATTTTCAACTCCTATTACTTTTATTACGACTATTTCGCACTAGATAGAGTTGGTCTGCATCCTCCATTCCGTTTTGATGCAGAACATCTTTCATGGTGAGTTGCAACATGTTAAGGTCCTTACGGGTCAGTTTACTCCACGTCTTCTTCGAAGGTCCTCTGTTCCTCTTGTCTTCCAACACAATAGACCTCATCCTCCTAACTGGCACATCTGACAGTCTCCTCTCCTCCATAGCAGGCCTGTCCAGCATAGGCATTTCTCGCTCATCTTATCAACCGCCGATATCACCCCAATTTATTGACCGATCTCCTTATTTCGTATTCTCTCCTTACGAGTAATTCCACATATTCACCTCAACCATTTGTATCTTTGTTACGATCACCCTATGTGTGTAACTCTTCTTGATCGACCAATATTCCGTCTCGTACAGTAAGGCGGGTTAAATTACGGTCTGATAAAATTTACTCTTCAAATTTAGAGGTAATTGTTTATCGCATAGAACACCTGAAGCAGCTTTGCATTTCTGTCAACCCGCATTAATCCTGTGGGTTATGTCTGCTTCAAGCCCATCATCCTCTTGTATAAGTGATTCTAGATACTTAAACGTGTGTCCTACGAATACTTTATCCATCTACCACTGCTGAGAAAGGGGG
>JAOWBR010184954.1:0-10463 GCA_028571145.1 Dionaea muscipula | reverse complement strand
GAGTTTAATCGATGTTGGCAGAGAGGAAAGGTAAAAGATTATGTGGAGAAGTTTGAGGAGCTCCGATATCAGATGTTGCAGAGGAACCCTACTCTAAATGAAGCATACTTCGTGTCTAGTTTCGTTAGCGGCTTGAAGGAAGAAGTTAGAGGGATGGTAAAGATGTTCCAGCCACGAACCCTCATTCAAGCCATCCAACAAGCCAAGTTGTAGTAGTGGAACCTGGAGGTAAGCAGAGGAGGAGCAAACCTAGCTTCACTAAGCCCTACAACTCCAAACCAACCTATGGCGGCAATGTCCAACCGTCGCCACGACTAAACACCACCATGGCACCAAGCTACCAAAAACCCTCACCACAAGAACCAAGAGTTCCCCTCAGCGAACTTAAAGCCAAACGGCTATGTTTTAAGTGCAAAGAACCATGGGCTGTAGGCCACATATGCAAAGGAAAGCAGTTGCAAGTGATGGAAGAGGAGTTCTCTGACGCCCTCGATCACCTTGAAGACCCTAATGAGGAGGAGAATCAAGAGGATATCCTTGGCGTCGAAGAAGAAGAAGAGACAGTGAAGTAGGTCCATGCCTTATCCAACCCGGCGCCACAGAATGCACTGAAGGTGAGAGGCCGAGCGGGAACCAAGGCGTTGACCATACTGATTGACAGTGGCACCACCTCTAGTTTCATTGAGCCTTCAGTAGTGCAACCAGTTGATTGTTGTGTGATGGATACACCTCCTCTCAGGGTGGCGGCAGCAAATGGAGAGCTAATGACCAGTACCGCCACCTGTCCCAACTTCACTTGGATGATGAGCGGGAAGCCTTTTGAGGCAAATTTGAAGGTTCTAGACCTTGGCTCTATTGATTTTGTGTTAGGATTGGATTGAATGAGGGAGTTCTCTCCAATTACTCTGGACCTACAAGAGTTGAAGGTCTCCTTCAAGAAAGATGGGCAACCTGTGGAGTTGAAGGCAATCAAGAACCTGATGCCACAAGCCATGGCGACAAAGACCTCCAAGGCGACAAGAGGAGTTAAGCAGGGTATACTTTGTCAATTGTATTCTCTTTCTAGTAATGAACAATCTGATGTACCTACGGCTTTTAAGTATATCATTGAGAAGTATATGGATGTGTACACTGAGCCCAACTCCCTACCCCCACCTAGAAGCCATGACCATGTTATACCTCTCCTTCCAAACTCCAAAGCTGTCAACCTAAGGCCATACCGCTTTAGCCACCAACAAAAAGCCGAAGTAGAACGCCTTATAGATGAAATGCTCACTACAGGTGTAATCCAACCCAGCCACTCACCCTTTTCTTCTCCCGTCCTTTTGGTCAAAAAGAAAGACCATTCGTGGTGCTTCTGTGTTGACTACCGCCAACTCAACGCCATGATCATCAAAGACAAATTCCCTATCCCTATCATTGATCACCTTCTAGATGAACTTCATGGCGCCAAGATATTTTCCAAATTAGAAAGACCAATTCATGGTGCTTCTGTGTTGACTACCGCCAACTCAATGCCATGACCAATTCGTGGGTCTTTCTTTTTGGTCAAAAAGAAAGACCATTCGTGGCGCTTCTGTGTTGACTACCGCCAACTCAACGCCATGACCATCAAAGATAAATTCCCTATCCCTATCATTAATCACCTTCTAGATGAACTTCATGGTGCCAAGATATTTTCCAAATTAGATCTTTGATCAGGCTATCACCAGATACGGGTCAAACCCGAGGATATCCATAAAACAGCTTTTCGAACACATGTCGGCCACTATGAGTTCAAATTCATGCCCTTCGGCCGATCCAACGCCCCCGCCACCTTTCAATCTCTCATGAATAAAGTCTTTAAACCCCACCTCCATCACTTCATACTAGTTTTCTTTAATGACATTCTCATCTACAGCCCAACAGCCCAAACACATGAGCACTACTTAAAGACCACCCTCCAAACCCTCTGAACTAACAAGTTATATGCCAAACTTTCCAAGTGTTCTTTTGGGCAAGAGCAGGTAGAGTATTTGGGGCACATTATTGATGGCGGCGGAGTAAGAACTGACCCTCAGAAGATTGAGGCGATGAAGAACTGGCCGAAGTCCAAGAACGTTAAGGCATTGAGGGGATTTCTTGGACTCACTGGCTACTACCGTAAGTTCATCAAGGACTACGAGATTATCGCCAAGCCACTCACAAGCCTACTGAAGAAAGACACCTTCATGTGGAATCCAGAGGCCGAGGCAGCTTTTGCTTCTCTCAAGGATGCCATGTGCAAGGCGCCAGTGTTGGCTCTTCCTGACTTCTCCAAGACCATCATCCTGGAGTGTGACGCCTCAGATTGTGGAATTGGGGCAGTACTGATGCAAGACCGTCGGCCCATTGCTTATTTCAGTAAAGCTCTGTGTGCACGTAATCAGGGGTTATCAACATATGAGAAATAATTCTTGGTTGTGTTATCCGTCGTCCAGAAACAGAGGCATTACTTGATGGACCAACCCTTTGTGATCAAAACTGACCACAAGTCCCTCAAGTACATGCTAGAGAAGAAACTCAGCAGCTATGGTCAAGTCAAAGGGATGGCGAAGCTGTTGGGATTCCAATACGCCATTCAATACAATTAGGGAAGCGAGAATGTTGTCGCTGACGCATTGTCCAGGAGATTCAGTGATGAATATATGGCCATATCAACAGTAGTTATGAAATGGACATACGAGATCTAGGCCAGCTATGTTCAGGACCCGGTGGCGACGAGGATTCAATCCCTATTCAACGATAACGGCAGCCCTCGCACCCGAAGCATGGCGCCATATTCGGTACAAGAGGGAGCTATAAGGTACAAAGGGCGACTTTATGTGGGCAGCACTGGTTCGTTAAGAGGGTAGATTCTTGCCTCCTTCCACGACTCTGCTGAAGGTGGTCATGGCGGCGAACAGTCTACCTGGCGCCATGTTAAAAGAAGTTTCTTTTGGCCTCGCCTCAAGGCCGACGTGGCAAAATACGTTAAAAAATGTGATGTTTCCCAAAGAACCAAGGCCTCCATCCAAGGCTATGGCGGCCTCCTTCAACCGTTAGCCATACCGAAGCAAGCTTGGGACGACGTCAGCATGGATTTCATTGAGGGATTACCACGGTCTGATGGGAAAGAAGGTATACTGGTCGTGGTGGACCGGTTCACAAAGTATGCCCACTTCATGGCTTTAGCTCACCCTTTCACAGTGCCACGAGTTACCTAACTCTTCCTGGATCAAGTAGTGTGACTACATGGCGTTCCGAAAAGGATGGTCTCAGATCGAGATAAAATTTTTACAAGCTTGTTCTGGCAGGAGCTTTTCAAATTATACGGGGCCAAACTAAACTTGTCCACAGCTTATCACCCACAATCCGATGGCCATACTGAGAGGGTGAACAGATGCCTGGAAGATTATTTGAGGGCCATGACCCTTCGAGTTTCAAAGAAGTGGAGTACCTGGCTCGCTATGGCAGAATGATGTTCCAACACCAACTACCATCACAGTATTCAGATGACCCCATTCGAAGCACTCTATGGGTACCCACCGCCACAGTCACATTTAGATAAAAGGCTTAATACATCCGTGGCGGCGGTGGAGGACTTCACAATGGCTACAGAAAAGCTTGACAAGGCATTACAAGAAAATATTCTGCTGGCCCAGGAGAGATAGAAACACTATGCAGATAAGGGAAGAACTAAGAAGAGCTTCAAGGAGGGAGAATTTATGTTCCTCAAGTTGCAGCCCTACCGGCAGAGATCCCTCGCCCTGAGGAAGAATCTGAAGCTTGCAGCATGTTGTTATGGGCCTAACAAGATCTTGGCTGCAGTGGGGCCTGTAGCTTATAAGCTGGAATTACCCTCATCTGCTGCCATACACCCTGTTTTCCATGTATCCCTCCACAAGAGAAAGGTAGGTGAAGACGTCGCCCCGGTGTTAGACCCTCCTCTTATAAACAATGAGGGTAGCCTGGTGATCCAGCCCTCCTCAGTTTTGGAGACACAGATGATCAGAAGACGAGGCAAAGAGGTAGAACAATGGCTCGTTGAGTGGGAGAATCTATCAACCGAGTCGGCAACTTGGGAGGATAAGTCCTTTATCTCAAGATAGTTTCCCGAATTTTCAGCTTGAGGATAAGCTGATTCTTAAGGGGGAGGGGATGTCATGGACCCATTTTAGCTTAATCCCCTGTGGCGACAACTCGGGGCACCAGTCCCTTGAAGAGAGGAAGTCCTATGGCGACGATCTCTTGTTTTGGCTAAACCCTTACAATTATCCGTCGCTTCGTCTGTCCATGATCATTCCCAGGGTGCCCTGACTTCCCATACCAAGTTTGAGGAGCTGACATGACTCCATTGAAAAGATAGAGGCAGCTAGCACCATGAAGGGAGAAACTCTATGGCACTAGGTTGACAGAATAGCAGTGGCGACATATGTTGATTCTGAACAAACGGTGATTAATTCCTGACGCCCTGGTACATCAATCTTCCTCCATCCTAGGGGTAATATCCATGCATTCACTTTTTCCGTTGATGATCAATCCCCAGAGTTACTTGGAATCGACGCCATGGAGGTAAATAGCTACTGCTGCCTCAGCATTCCCAGCGCCTTGCTTCCTAACGCCTTCATTTACCATCGCCACCGTACAAGAGGGCAGTGTCGCCCTGACTTATCAACGCCATGCCCATCAGCTTACGTGGATGAAGAAAAATACCGTTGAAGCTGATTGGAAAGAGTGTCAGGATCCGTACTCATGGCAGAAAAATATTCTTGGTCCCCTGGACACGTGTTAGTTTAGGAATTAATGTAATTTCCTTTTATTACGTAATTTCAAGCCTATATAAAGGTTGAGAGTTGTAATCGGCAGGTATCTATGAATGAATTGAAAACCTAATTTCTCCATAGTTATCTTCTTCCTTAGCTCATTGGCAGTAGCTAGAAATTAGCTTCTTTTGTCGAGACTAGCTCCGGAACTTCATTTCCATCTCCATTTCCACACTCACCGTCGAGACTATTCCAGTTGAGATCCCTTGTTTCGCCATAATCGGGTTCGTTTAACCATCGAGACCACTCTAGTTAATCGGGTCCATTACAAGTTTAGTATCAGAGCTATCACTACGTTCTAACTACACTTTCACTGATTTCACTGTTGGTTGATGGTCTGCACGAGATCCGGCAAGCAAACTCATTAGACTGATTCGATTCCAGTAGATATGGAGGTCACCATGGATGCGCTGAAGATAATGTTTGAGGAGCTCTTAGCTAAATCTGAGGAGAAGATGACGGGGAAGATCTCTGAGCTCAAGGATGAGATGAGAACGGAATGGAGAGATGATATGGGCCATTACTTGGCGAAGGGTAAGTCCTTTGAAGCCGAGAACACTTCGTCAGTTGTTGAACCACCATTGCCCCCAAATCCCAATTCTTCTCCCAACTTAATGGGGAATGTTCCGACCCAATCACCCAGACCAAACCCTATTTTACTATCACCCAATTTGTCATACCCCCATCACCAATCTCAAGCCCCCGTTTTAGCTACAGGGTACCATCACAGTCCACAAAACCACCGAGAAGCCCTGTTTCCTCCACCAATGAACCACCCACCTCCGGCCTATCAACCACAAAACCCTTCTCATTTCCCTCCACCAAACCAATACTACCCACCACCTCACGAGGAACATCAACGACACCACTATCCAAGATTGGATTTCCCAACGTTCGATGGCGCCAACCTACGTTCATGGGCCAGGAAGGCAGAACGGTATTTTTCCCTAATGAATGTTCCGTGGGATAAAAGAGTTGAGTATGTTGTTATGAGCTTGTCTGGGAGAGCGGAGAATTGGTTTTATGGGTATATTGAGACCCAGAGAAGGATTGATTGGGATAAGTTCAAAGCGGTGATTATGGCTCATTTTGGTGAGGAGCACATGACTGACGTTGTTGAGGAGTTTAATCAATGTTGGCAGAGAGGAAAGGTAGAAGATTATGTGGAGAAGTTCGAGGATCTCCGATATCAGATGTTGCAGAGGAACCCCACTCTAAACGAAGCATACTTCGTGTCTAGTTTCGTTGGCAGCTTGAAGGAAGAAGTTAGAGGGATGGTAAAGATATTCCAGCCACGAACCCTCATTCAAGCCATCCAACAAGCCAAGTTGCAGAAGTGGAACCTGGAGGTAAGCCAGACGAGGAGCAAACCTAGCTTCACTAGGCCCTACAACTCCAAACCAACCCAGGGCGGCAATGTCCAACCCTCGCCACGACCAATTACCACCATGGAGCCAAGCCACCCAAAACCCTCACCACAAGAACCAAGAATCCCCCTGAGTGAGTTGAAAGCCAAACGGCTATGTTTTAAGTGTAAAGAACCATGGGTCGTAGGCCATATATGCAATGGAAAGCAGCTGCAAGTAATGAAAGAGGAGTTCTCTGACACCCTCGACCACCCGAAGATCCTAATGATGAAGAGAACCAGGAGGAAACCCAAGGAATTGAATAAGAAGAGGAAACAATCGAATATGTCCATGCCTTATCCAACCCAACGCCACAGAATACACTGAAGGTTAGAGGCCGAGCAGGAACTATGGCGTTGACCATACTGATTAACAGTGGCGCCACCTCTAGTTTCATTGATCCTTCAGTGGTGCAAGCTGTTGACTATTGTGTGATGGACACACCTCCTCTCAAGGTGGCGGCAGCAAATGGAGAACTTATGACCAGTACCGCGACATGCCCTAACTTCGCTTGGTTGATGAGTGGGAATCCCTTTGAGGCAAATCTGAAGGTTTTAGACCTTGGCACTACTGACATTGTGTTGGGACTGGATTGGATGAAGGAGTTCTCTCCCATCACTCTGGACCTACAAGAGTTGAAGGTCTCCTTCAAGAAGGATGGAAAGCCTATGGAGCTAAAGGCAATCAAGAATGTGATGCCACAGGCCATGGTGACAAAATACTCCAAGGCAACGAAGGGAATCAAACAGGGTATACTTTGCCAATTGTATTCTCTTTCCAACATTGAACAATCTGATGTACCTATTGCTTTTAAGTATATAATTGAGAAGTATATGGATGTGTTCATTGAACCCAATTCCCTACCCCCGCCACGAATCCATGACCATGCTATACCTCTCCTTTTGAGCTCCAAACAAGTCAACCTAAGACCTTACTATTTTAGCCACCAACAGAAAACTGAAGTTGAACGCCTTGTAGATGAAATGCTCACCACAGGTGTGATCCAACCAAGTCATTCACCCTTTTCTTCTCCCGTCCTATTAGTCAAAAAGAAAGACCATTCATTGCGCTTTTGTGTTGACTACAGGCAGCTCAATGCCATGACCATCAAAGACAAATTCCCAATCCCTATCATTGATGACCTCCTAGATGAGCTGCAGGGCGCCAAGATATTTTCCAAGTTAGATCTTCGATCAGGCTATCACCAGATACGGGTCAAACTCGAGGATATCCACAAAACAACCTTTCGAAGACATGCCGGCCACTATGAGTTTAGAGTCATGCCCTTCGGCCTAACCAACGCTCCCGCCACATTCCAATCTCTCATGAATGAGGTCTTTAAGCCCTACCTTCGCCAATTCATACTAGTCTTTTTTGATGACATCCTTGTTTACAGCCCTATAGCCCAAACATATGAGCACCACCTAAAAATCACCCTCCAGAACCTCCAAGCTAACAGGCTATATGCCAAACTCTCCAAGTGTTCTTTTGGGCAGGAGCAGGTAGAGTACTTAGGACACATTATTGATGGCGGAGGAGTAAGAACTGACACTCAGAAGATTGAGGCAATGAAGAACTGGCCGAAGCCCAAGAATGTTAAGGTATTGAGGGGATTTCTTAGACTCACGGGTTACTACCGTAAGTTCATCAAGGGCTACGGAATTATTGCCAAGCCACTCATGAACCAGCTGAAGAAAGATGCTTTCAAGTGGAGTCCGGAGGCCGAGACAACCTTCACTACTCTCAAGGATGCCATGTGCTAGGCGCCGGTTCTGGCACTTCCTAATTTTACCAAGACTTTTGTCCTGGAGTGTGACGCCTCAGGCTGTGGAATTGGGGCAGTGCTGATGCAAGACCGACGTCCCATTGCTTACTTCAGTAAGGCTTTATGTGCACGAAACCAGGGGCTATCCATGTATGAGAAGGAGTTCTTAGTGGTCTTATCCGTCGTTCAGAAGTGGAAGCACTACCTAATGAATCAGCCCTTCGTGATCAAAACTGATCACGAGTCTGTTAAATATCTGCTAGAACAAAAGCTCAGTAGCGGTGCTCAAGTCAATGGGATGACGAAGCTGTTGGGATTCCAATACACCATCAAGTACAAAAAAGGGAGCCGAGAATGTTGCCGCCGACGCCCTTTCCAAAAGATTCAGTAATGAATACATGGCCATGTCGACAGTAATTCCTCAGTGGATCAGTGAGATAGAAGCTAGCTATGTTCAAGACCCCGTGGCGACGAGGATTCTCTCCCTGCTTAGTGACGAAAGCAAACCTCGCCGCAGGAATATGGTACCATATTCAGTACAAGATAGAGCTATAAGATATAAGGGGTGACTATATGTGGGCAACAGTGGCCCATTAAGAAAGCAGATCCTTGCCTCTTTCCACGACTCAGTTGAAGGTGGTCATGGCGGTGAACAGTCCACCTGGCGCCGCGTCAAGAGAAGTTTCTACTGGCCTCATCTTAAGGCTGATGTCACTGATTATGTTAAGATATGCGATACTTGTCAAAGAATCAAGGCGACTATCAAAAGCAATGGCGTTCTCCTTCAACCCCTCACCATACCCAAACAACCCTGGGAGGACGTTGGTATGGACTTCATAGAAGGGTTGCCACAATCTGACGGGAAGGAATGTATATTGGTTGTGGTAGACCGGTTCACTAAGTATGCCCACTTTATGGCTTTATCCCACCCCTTCACAGCGCCACGGGTTGCCCAACTCTTTTTGGATCAAGTGGTGAGACTCCACGGCGTCCCAAAAAGGATGGTCTCGGATTGGGACAAGATCTTTACTAGCCAATCTTGGCAAGAGCTTTTCAGATTATATGGAGCTCAACTAAACTTATCAACGGCTTAACACCCTCAGTCAGATGGGCTAACTGAGAGGGTGAATAGGTGCTTGGAAGATTATTTGAGGGTCATAACCCTCAAAGGACCGAAGAAATTGAGTAACTGGATTGCTATGGAAGAATGGTGTTACAACCCTAACTACCACCACAGTATTCAGATGACCCCATTCGAAGCACTCTATCGGTACCCACCGCCGCAGTCACATCTAGATAGAGAGCACACCACATCCATGGCGGCGGTAGAAGACTTAACAGTGGCTAGAGAAAAGCTTGACAAGGCCTTACGAGAAAATATCCAGCTGGCCCAGGAGAGACAGAAGCACTACGCAGATAATGGAAGAACTGAGAAGAGCTTCAAGGAAGGAGAATTTGTGTTTCTCAAAATGCAGCCCTACCGACAAACATCCCTCGCCTTGAGGAAGAATCTGAAGCTAGCAGCACGGTATTATAGGCCTTATAGAATCTTGGCAGCAGTAGGGCCCATTGCTTATAAGCTGAAATTACCATAATCCGCTGCCATACATCCAGTATTTCATGTGTCTCTTCTCTAGAGAAAGGTAGGAGATGGCGCCGCTCCAATGTTGGTTCCTCCTCTTATGAACAACGAGGGCAGCCTGGTGATACAACCCTCTTCAGTTTTAGATACATGGATGATCAGAAGGCGAGGCAGGGAGGTGGGGCAACGGCTCATTGAGTGGGAGAATCTGTCAATTGAATCGGCAATTTGGGAGGATAAGACCTTTATTACAAGACAGTTTACCGAATTTTCAGCTTGAGGACAAGCTAAGTCTCAAGGGGGAGGAGATGTCAGGGACCCCTAGAAGCTTAATCCCCTATGGCGATAACTCGGGGCGCCAGGCACTTGGAGGAAGAAAGTCTTGTGGCGACGGTCTCTTGTCGCCTCGTTTGTCCATGATCATTCCCAAGGTGTCCTGATTACCCATGCTAAGTTTGAGGAGCAAGCGTGACTCCATTAAAAAGATAGAGGCAGCTGGCGCCATGAAGGGAGAAACTCTATGGCGATAGGGAGACAGAATAGCGATGGCGACAAATGTTGATTCTGAACGAACGGTGATTAATTCCTGGTGACTGGGTACACCAAACTTCCTACCTAATCCCCGGGGTAATATCCATGCATTCACTTCTCCCGTTGATGATCAATCCCCAAAGTTACTTGGTACCGACGCCACGGAGGTAAATAGTTACTGTCGCCTCAGCACTACCAGCGCTTTGCTTGCTAGCGCCTTCATTTACCATCACCACCACACAGGAGGACAGTGTCGCCCTGACTTCTCAGCGCCACAAACATCAGCTTACGTGGATGAAGACAAATACCGTTGAAGCTGATTGGAAAGAGAGTGTCAGGATCCGTACTCATGGCAG